>ML769422.1:0-137232 GCA_009733575.1 Gymnopus androsaceus JB14
ATTTCTATCCAGAAGTCTCAAATCCTGTAACAGAGTCATGGCAAGC
Source organism: Gymnopus androsaceus JB14 (assembly GCA_009733575.1). Taxonomy (NCBI): domain Eukaryota; kingdom Fungi; phylum Basidiomycota; class Agaricomycetes; order Agaricales; family Omphalotaceae; genus Gymnopus; species Gymnopus androsaceus. The sequence goes on from ML769422.1 coordinate 47, forward strand.
TGATAAGTGGCTTCATGAAGTAGAACCAAATGAATTGTCACCCATGTGGGCCAACTTTAGTGATACTCCAAAGCATCATTTTTTCACTGGGGAGCTTGCACAACTGTCTAATGGTTGCTTGGTGGTCCCCAGGAAGTGGATTATTGTCTCAGGTGTTCCTCATTTTGAGATGTATGATATAACTTATTCATCTGAGGTAAGCATAGTATACTACTCTCAGTTGATACTCATTGAACCAATATTGTCACATCTTTAGACTGCACAGTTCTGTCTATCAGATCCAAAACCACGTTTAGAAGCTACATCCTCACTCCATGCAAATATTCTTGATCTGCATTCTTCACCCTTGTTTCACTGGGATTGTGCTTCATTTCTTGGTATGCTCCAATACAACTTGATACTGTTCATTTGAATTACAATTCACAACTAATTTAGAAATGCTGCAAACTCCAGATGAAATCCTTGTCAATTGTCTGACCTGTCATCCACTCCGTGATAAGGCAGCTGGTCGACCAATCTTTCGTATCAGAGTTATGCCTTGGAGTGATGATGTTTCCGGAAATATCAGCAAGCAGTACAATGCTCATACCAATGTATATATGCAGAACCTTGCTTTGCCTCATAAAAAGCTTCAACAAGAGTATTTTGTCCGCTTTGTATCCACCTCTCCACATGCATCTTCATCAGAGCAATTTGCAGCACTCAAATCAGATTTGTGAGTTTTATTTTGTCACTGTGAAATCTATTGTTTTCATATACACACAGTGATGCAAATGTCTGGCATGAAACTTATGACTGCAAACTGGATGCAGAAGTTTTATTCCAGATAGTTCCACATCTCTTACCTGCAGATAACCCTCAGCAAGCAGAGCACTGTTTGCACATATTGGGGTCAAGGGCAATTTCAATTCACGACGAGATACTATTGGTGGGACAGATGCAGAAAAAGAGACATTTAATGTTTATCATTCATTGTTCTTGGTACTGTCTTTGCATGCAATCTGTTGCTTGACTCATAGTTATTCTAGACTGGTCCTCCTCGAACATTGGCAGACACTATCAAGGCAATTCAGTGTCAGCTGTATATGGCTTGCCTTGGGAAACAAGATGCTGTTGATGCTATTGTCACTGAGACTGGAGTCAAGGACAAACTAGCACATTTCTGGATTGAACAACTTATTTCCAAAGCCCGAGAAACTCACCAATATTCGGATTACAGAAAAGACAACCCGTGATCCTCGCTTGAACAACAAGAATTGTGTTGGTGAGGCTCGAAAGGCTATAAGACAGGAGTTACTTGAGACTATACAGGAGGAAGTCTGGGGATGGCTACTTCAACAGCCACCAGATGACTACGAAGAAACTTGATTTGTCTGACCGTATGTGTCTATGTATTTTTATGCATGCTAATCTGATACCTAACTTTTGCTACCCAGCACTGCGTAAAATGCTTCGCCCCGGACAGCATTTCAATCCACTTTTATCTACTCGTGGACTCAATCCGAGCAATGATACCACTGTTGAATCTCTTCACACTTGGCTGCTTGGTGGAGAGAAGTATATTTGGCATCTCACAACAAAAGGGTGGACAGCCAAAGAAGATGAATTATTTGCAACACGCCTACAGAGCTCATCTGTTGATGGGCTGACAACGAACCCACCTCAAGCATGGTATCTTATCAAGTACAAAAACTCACTTATCGGAAAGCATTTTAAAATCATACAGCAGCTTGCTGTATTTCAACTTTATGATCAATGCAGTTCTGATGATGTTTTTTGTCTCTGGAAGGCCTCTGGAGCATTAGGAGCATTATTGTGGATTCCAGAAATTTGGGACATGGTCACCTATCTTGTATGTTGCATTTGTTTCATCTGGATTTCAATTTATGTAACCTCTCCAGGTGGATCTGCAAATTGCTCTTGACAACTATCTGGATATCTGGGCTCAAATTGATCCTACTAGAATCATCACCAAGTCCAAACTCCATGTTCTTTTATATCTTGTCCCTGACATTCGGTGTTTTGGGCCTAGTATTTTATACTCAACAGAAGTGTATGAGTGCTGGAACAAAATCTTTCGTGGATGTAGCATTCTCTCAAATCATCTTGCTCCAAGCCGTGATATTGCCATTACTTTGGGTGATATGGAGCGCTTCAAACACCAGGTCAGCGGGGGATATTGGAAGGACAATAATGGGAAATGGATTCGTGCTGGCTCTGCTATTCGTGATTTCCTCTTGACCAATACAGAGCTCCAGCGGCGCTTGGGGTGGGTAGATAATAAGCGTATCAAACCAGGTACAGTGAAACCAATGTCTTTGGGGACGCGCAACCCAGTTATCTGGGAAGCACTGCAGCTGCCATTGAGCTATACACACACGGATGCACCAGCAGAAACCTCTGATCATGATCATGAATGGTTTCAATGCAAACATGTAATTTCACACTCTCATGAACCATGCATTACCGGGTCATGGGTATTTTTCAAGGACTCGGACACAAATGTATGCTCTTATAGATGTTTCTCCTATGCCATGCTGATTTTGATTCAAAAGATCACCAAATGTGGTCGAATTTCAAGTATTGTAGGTTGTTCCAAGAGCTCTGCAGCAAGTGCAATTGTCCGTGCTGCTTTTGTTGTTGTTGAAGATTTCGTGGTCCTCAAGGAGAAGGATGATTTCTTTGATATGCCTGTTATGCTGGACTCCAAACATTGCTCTTTTGTCATTCCAAAGGTGTGAAGATTTATGCTATGTATTTTAATTTTGGTTTATTATTGAAAAGGATATTTTATTCAAATTTAATGCGCAACATGACTGTTGCACTGCGCACTGCACGATTTCATCAGATGAAGAATTTATGCAGCAAGAACGGCATCAAACAAGCATACACCTGCGCAGCGTGAAGCATACGGGTTTGCAGCGCTTTATTATCAACACCCATTCTCTCCATAATGGGCATCTCCTGCGACGCATGCTTCCACGAGATCTTACTCGACCTATTCCAAATCATACCCCGGAACAACGTATCGAAATGCACAAGCAGATCTCAGCAGAGCTGCGAGTTGCAGGACCAGCTCGGCGAGCAGAGGCCCAGGCCAGAGCACAGAGTACTCGGCAAAGAAATAAGGTTGCTCAAGCTGCAAATACCCGCAGTCGGGGTCATGGTCAAGCTACAGGTGCTCTGGGTGGTCGGGGTCAAGCTACAGGTACTCGTGGCAGTAGCAGTCGTGCTCGTGCTCGTGGTCATGGCACTGGTAGAACGCAAGCAGAAGCACATAGCACAGGCTATGCTGAGGATGAGGTTGACCTTGAAATTCACTTTCAGGCTAGCACCAGTGATGATGACATGATTGGTTAACTCAAAATACCCTTACCAGTCGTATATACACCAGAGATTGTATTGATGTTTAATCAGATGTTTCATAATAGTTGTACGTATAGTCTACAAAATATCTACAGAATGTCATAACGATATTATAACTGGAGGTCTACAAAATGTTTTACCAGTGCATTTTACAACCTCTAACTCAACTTCAATTTACATCAAACCTCAATCTTCCGCAGTGATCAAGGGCTTTTGGTGGTGTAGGTAGTGGGACAACTGTGCTACTATACCTGTAAGGTAATAAGATATCTAAATATGAAGTAAGTGAGTATATAGTAGCAAGAAATGTAAAGTAGAATCTCACCTCAGTTAAGCACTAGGTAGTGGGACAACTGAGGGAGCAAAAATGTCATTGCTGCAAGTATATAGGTTGATTGTATGACTACATAAGTGGAACCTTGGAACCGGAAAAATAGTACATGAAATGCAGGAAAAATAGTAGGAGAAATAGTAAGTATAAAAGGAAAGTCAAAGTGTGTCATACCATGCGGGGTACCTTATCCAACACCCCCCCTACTCCATACAGTCCAACCCCAGCAGTTTGACCAGTTTTGAGTGGGCCAGTGCAGCTAGTGGTTTAGTGAAGAGGTCACCTAAGTTGTCCTTTGACCTGATTCCCTTCACCCTGACATCCCCATCAGTCACCTTTTCCTGGATATGGTGGTGGCGAACATCAATGTGCTTGATAAGTGCATGCTGCCTTGAGTTCTCCACTAGACTGTTAGCCCCTTCATTATCCCCATATAGATCTACCGCTCCAACCTGGTCCAGATCTACTTTGGACAAGAACAATGACATCCAGATGGCTTATTGGCTTGCTCTAGCCAAAGACACATATTTGGCTTCTACCAGTGATGTCACTACCATTGCCTGTTGTTTAGAGCTCCATGAGACAGGTGCTCCTGCCATCAGGAATACAAATCCAGATGTCAACCTCCGGGTGTCAATACAGCCTGTGTAATCTGCATCTATATGGCCTGCTGGTTTGAGTCCTGCCCCCCGGCCTTGTATCCCCCTGTCTTGGCTTCTAGTATGTGATAGCATAGTGGATGAACCACTTAACATAGCCAGCCAACCACTCCACCAGTTCCCAATGGTATTGGCCTGGGTTGAGCTGATATCTGGCAAGCATGTTTGACGCAAAGCAGATGTCGGGCCTGGTACATCCTGACCCCCACATCACGGTGATATGCTGATTTTTTGGCTAAGGCTAGAACTGTGCAGAACTAATAATCCTAAGTTCTGTTTGTAACAAAACACAGTCAATAAGAGAACTATAGTGAGCCCAAGCTGATAGTTAAAATCCATTGAGGGCTTATTGTACCCAAGGGGTTGCAGAGTAATGGTATGCATAATGGTATCATACCTAACTTTGTGAATGCGCCTCGATCAAAGTCCTATGTGTGGTATGGTGTAGTGAGGCAAGCTTGTTGGATCACAAGTTGCTGACTGAGGCAGATAAATGAGCCCACATACAAGCTATACTAGGCTAGGTCATCAAAAGATATACCCAAGGGAATTGAAGTCTTAACCAAGGCATCACTTCCACAATCAGCTCACCAAGGAGTCTTCACGACACTCAATTTTATTAAATGAAACAAGATGGACCAAGATGGGTAAGCGCCTTAACTGGCACCCCCAGAAAGTTGACACTTGTTGGCACAAAAGCGCCTAGGCAAATCATTGCGGCAAGCCAACGCAGCCACATGACCAACTTGCTGTAGCTACTTCAGGAGCATGGAATGACTAGGAAGAATCTCTATCCAAGCCTTAGCATTTTCCCAAGATCCATATGCTACCAAGCATCTAGACTCGAGACCACATGGAACTAGGAATAATAACTAGTCTCCCATTGGCAAGAAAAAACATAAAAGACTTCTGAGGGCTGTTCTGCTAAAGGAACTGGCGAGCTTTGTAAAAAGGCAAATGACTCAAGTTGATTCAGACCAAAAACCCAAACAGTCAACCCAATTGAGGAAGACAAATAAACGAGGCAGAGAAATGATGAGGCAAAACCATAGTACACATGCATATATGGACAATATTTTATCTTTTCCTATTCACTTATTCTGTTTCACTTTATCTCATTCAGTTTCTCTTATTTTTCTATTTATTATATCTTGCTCAGTATATAAGGGTAGCTACTCTATCTCAGAATAACAAGTTAGACTTGATACCTGAAACGCAGTTCTATCTTAGGACCTGTATAGTATTCAACATCCGCAGGTAGATAAGAGCATCAGAAAAAACTGTTTTGGGCCCAGGAGAATCTAAGGTCACCTAGTCCTCTTAGGCAACCTGAGGCATCCTAGTTGGCCCAGGAAAAAGGGTAAAACTTTGGACACCTCAGGTATCCTAGTCATCCTAGGTGTCCTGGGAGATCCTGGGGCATCCTGAGGCATCCTGGGATGGAACTTTTATCCCAGGATGCCCCAGGATGCCCCAGGACACCCTCAGGATATCCCAGGATCTCCCAAGACACCTAGGATGACTAGGATACCTGAGGTGTCCAAAGTTTTACCCCTTTTCCTGGGCCAATTAGGATGCCTCAGGTTGCCTAAGAGGACTAGGTGACCTTAGATTCTCCTGGGCCCAAAACAGTTTTTGCTGATGGATCAGTCTATACAACCTTTGAAATAGGTGGCCTTCTTGTAACCTTGATAATACTGAGGCAATTTGATCTACTTCCTGGCTATTAAGTCAAGCATTCCTGGTTTTCATCTTGGAGGGAAGTCACATTAGTCTTAGGACCACAGATGGAGCCTAACATGCACATCTCGCTGAGCCCATTGTTGATTAGGAAAGGTCTTGGACCCAAGTGTCAGCTTGGTGTAGTTTTAGGGAGGAAGCTCCTTGGAGTGTTACCTAGCTTACCAACTTGTTTTACCTCTTGCCTGCTCTTCACTGAGTGTGTTAAAAATGCCTACTCGAGTGACTTGTATGGTGGTCATATAAGCTTGTTAGGTAGCTTGCAGGATTCCCTGAGAGTTGGAGTATCATTACACAGTGACATAAAGGCTCCCAATTCACGCTAAGTCATTTGTTGAGTTGGCGTACTTGACTTATGCTTTGGTGTTTGCTTTTCCCCTCAATTAGTTCAGCATGTTGTCATACATTAGTTGACTTTTTACAACCTTCCTCCAATACAAACCTTGTTCATTTGCACTGCCTGTGCCTCTGTCGAGTGCTTTCTTTATGAATCAAATAGTAGTAGAGAAAACCTTTGACAACCTCCTTCCTCACATTAATTAAACCTTTTGGATTAAATCTGATCAGGGTGATTGTTGTTTGGTTAGTTTTCATACCTAGCACAAATCTAACTCATCAACGGGGCCAACAACAGAGTGATATGGCTTATCAGCCATGTACCTCCTCTTGTCCTTGGGTAGCAGGTTCAGGGACTCCTTGAGTTTCAGGCTTGGAGGTAAGGGAGTTCTATGTGGGGTCACATTCTGGAGCCCAAAGTGCTCCAGCGTGCGTTGGAAGTAGGCAGCTTGGGATATCATAATTGCACCTGTATCATCCTGGTGTATAGTCATTCCCAACAAGACATTTGTTGTTACCTCCCCTGCTTCCCACCGTTTTCCCAAATCTTCAATTGCTTTCTTTTTACCATCCTCCATTGAGGATCCCCCACACACATCATCTTCATACGTACTGGTGATAGTGTAAGTCATCCCCTTGCACTGATAATGGATACATGGGTCTGCTCTGGAGGCGTGATATCCATTTATAGCCTGCAGCCAGCATGGCCTGCCAGTTGTGGCTACCCTGCTTGGTCCCATAAATCAAGCATTTGAGTTTGCAAACCAGGTATTCTTTCCCTGGCTTTATGAAGCCCTCTGGTTGCTTCATGTACATGTTGTGAGTAATCAGACTGTTAAGGAAAGCACCCTTGAAATCAACCTGGAACAGTTTCAAACCCAAAACCATAATAATTGTGAGAATGAGCCTGAGTGATTCCATATGTGCAACTGCGCCATAGGTTTTGTCGTAGTCCATGCCAAGGATCTGAGTGAAACCCTGGGCCATGTAACAAGCTTTATGTTGAACAACTTCACCGTTTGAGCCTCACTTGATAGTGTAAGTCCAATGTCCACCCATGAGGTTCATGCCAGCAGGGAGTTTGACTAGTTCCCAGACTTGTTTCTCCATAAGCAAGTTGTATTTGGCCTGCATTGGCTTGGACCATAATTCTGGCCTCTGCATAGCTTGCTTATAAGAGGCTGGTACCCAAAATTCCGAGCTGGTCAACATGAACACCCAGGGGTTCTGAAAAATCAGTGCCAGTGGTTGCTGTTCTGCTGGTAAATTGTTTGCCCATGCTTCACCTTTCTCCTTTGCTGCTCTCTCTCAATCCTCTGATGCTTCCAAGTCTATCAGTTTCTGCATCAGTTTCTGATCCTGTATGCTCCTACGTGGTCTCAGGGGAGCTACAGCTTGTGGCACTGGTGCTGGTTGTGGCGGTGGCTGGGCAGGGAATGTGGGAGGACCAGATTTTTCCACCAGCGTTGAGTCTGGGGCCGTCCCTGGTTCCTTGGAGTTTGGAGTTTTGGTGTTTACGGATTTGTTGTTGGGATCAGAATTGATCTTGATCCCAGTATCCCCGATTGGCAGTTCCTCAATATTATTGGGGTTCCTGTCAAGTTTACTTCAAGTCTGCTTAGACTCCTCTTCCTCAAACCTCATGTCCCTGCTCTCCAAGAAGGTTTTTGTGCTTAGTATCCAGAGCCAATACCCCCTATGTTCCATATAACTGACCAGTATTCCTTCCACCGCCTGCCTTGCCATTTTCCACCAGTTTAGATATCTGGGAGGGTGGCCCAACATCTGCAGCCAAAGGGCCTCAGGTGCAATACGTCATGTTGTTTCTGAGTCAAGACCTCAATGGGCACATTGTCTGGAAATCTTGCGGATGGCATGAAACTTTTGATGTAGCAGAAAGTTGCCATGCATTCCACCCAGAAGGAGTGCAGGAGTCCGGATTCATCCAAGAGGGTTCAAGTGCCCTCTATTACAGTATGGTTAGCCTGTTCTGCTATGCCATTGGATGCAGACAAGTAAGGAGGGACCTTTCTGATAGATATCCCTCAACCTGCACAGTACTCCTCCATAAGCCAGTTGTCCAACTCTTTCCCCCCATTGATCCATATTGACTATATCTTCCACTTCGTCAAATTCTCCATCTTCACTTGGTACCTGTGGAATTCCTTCAGCATTGTTTTGCTACATTTGTTGGATAGGAATGAGGATGTTTTGACTGTAGACCGTCTACCCATAAACAGCATCATGTATGATGCTCCCCTTTTACTTTGGGTACATGTTTGTCTGAATAGGTCAATGTGGATTCTCTCTAACACCTCTAGCTCATGTGCCAGGTTCTTGTCAAATGGTCTCCGTGTTGCTTTACCATATAAGCAGGATTTGCACATGCCATACACGTCCCTCAATGTGATTCTCAATTCATCCACCAGGTTTCTATTGGCCATGCGTAGGATTTTGGGTACTGCAACATGCCCTAGATAACAATGCCAGGTAAGTATATCAACTCCTTTATCTTGGGATCAAGCTGAATGTACACTCATAGATCCATGGATAGCATCAACCTCATATATTCTCCCTGTTCCTAGTCCAACCATTGCCAGCTTTCCTTCCCTTGTTGACACCATCAGCTTCCTTTCCCCCTATACTCCTGTGTAACCTTTCCCATCCAGCGTTGAGAGGGAGATGAGATTATGACTGAACTCTGGCATATGCTTTACATTCTGAAGTCATATAAGTCTCTTCTCCCCATCAACCTGGGTGGTGAACTCCACCGTGCCAATTCCCTGTATTCTGAATTCACTTTCAGTGCCAGCGATAGTGCTGTTCCCTTTCAGGGTGACTTCTTGGTATTTGACAAATTGGTTGTGATGAACCCAGCAATGGTCTGTCATGCCTGAGTCAATATATGTTTTCAATGGGATGTTCAGTGGTTGGTAAAGTGGGATATTATTTGCACAGACTGTGCACTCAGGTTTAGGTACTAAGTAAGCTTTAGCTCTATCTACTCCTCCTACTTGCTGACAATCTCCATTATTCAGAATGGCATTAGCTCTACAGGAGATTTCAGGAGGCTTGGAGGAGGATAAGGGGTGCTTTGATGTACCCAAGTCCGAGTTGTTTGGGGAGCGTAGTGCACCAACATAGACATCAATAGGGGAAGCAGTTGTATTGGGGTAGGCCTTGGTTCCACTGTACTTGTCCCTCCAGGACTTGGGAGCCTTGCCTTCCACTCCACCTTCTTTAGCCCAGCACCTCTCAATAGTGTGGCCAACCTTGGTGGGGCATGGCGGGTTTGTGCAGATAGGTTGGTTTGATTGCCCTTGGTGCTGGCTGCTGTTGTACTGGCACTGTGTGCTGCTACGTACTCAGCAAATAGAGCAGCTACTTTATTCTGGACAATATCACCATCCCTGTCATTGCTCTATTCAACTTTGTTGAGGTATAGTCAGTGGAGATATGTGAACACCTCCGCGCTGAAGATCCCAGGTACATTCAGGATGTAGTCCTTCCAGGTTTTAGGTATGGATGCTATTACAATGAGTCGGAATTGGTGGTCATTACATGCTCCCCTGGGGTTATGTAGGGTTTTGAGAAGATTTTTCATCTTCTTCTCATGTTCCTCCATTGTACTTGTATCAGGGTTGAACTTGTGTGCACAGAGAGCGGTGTCTGTGAGGTGGATCTGTTGCTTATCACAGGCCTCGTACTTCTTGACCAAGTATTGCCAGGTCCTGTGCGCTGTGTGGTCTCGCTCAATGCCAATGCTGACAGGGTCTGTACAGTTGAGGTAGATGATTGACACGACCATTCTCTCTCTCTGTATCCATTCCCCGGGGGATGGAGAGTGACTATCAAAATTGGAAGGTGCTTGGGCCATATAAATATAAGTGGCAGAAGTTGGTTTGGGGATGGACCCATCAAGGTATCCGCCGAGGCTCCTAACTTGTACTTGCAGCTCTACTCTATCCTTGAAAGCCTGCCAGGTATCCTATCCCAATAGTTGGGAAGCTTTGGGAAATGTTGGTACATTCAGGGAATTTCCTGATGACATACTTGGAGTCCTGGTAGTTTTAGTTTTGAGTTGTCTGTAATAAAATTTCCTTTTAGGCTTGTAGAGACTCCAGTCTCATAATCTGTAAGGCAATAAGATATCTCAGTTGAGCACTAGGTAGTGGGACAACTGTGCTACTATACCTGTAAGGCAATAAGATATCTAAATATGAAGTAAGTGAGTATATAGTAGCAAGAAATGTAAAGTAGAATCTCACCTCAGTTGAGCACTAGGTAGTGGGACAACTGAGGGAGCAAAAACATTGTTGCTGCAAGTATAGGTTGATTGTATGACTACATAAGTGGAACCTCAGAACTGGAAAAATAGTATGTGAAATGTAGGAAAAATAGTAGGAGAATTGTATGGTTCGTAAACCGAACAGTGGTTCTCAACCGCGTGGCCACGCTGCTGGAACTCAGGAGCCTGAACTTTCGGCTATCGCCAAGGTTCTGGAAAAATAATCTGCGGCTCCTGTAGCCCGGTACGAAGCAGGAGTCATGTTGACTACGTTCATACTCAACCTGGGGAAGTAACTCTCAATGCGTCCGCTCTTTCTGATCTTGATCAATCATTTTGTCTCAATCTTGTTACCGAGTTTCCGGCTATAAATGAATCTGCTGAAACTGCAGTTGTACTTAGTTTTTCTACTCTTCTCAATTCCAGTTCTACAGACAATTTCTTAGATAGTTCTTACATTTCCTTAAATGATATACTGACTATAAAAATCACTCCAATCAATCTTCGGTTGTTTGATGGTTCACTTGCACCTAGTGCAATCTCGGAAACGGCATCTCTCAATGTCTGATTTCCATCCAGCGAGCTTTTCCCCTTAACATTTTATGTTACTCCCTTGGACTCATCATGCAAAGCTGTTTTAGGATTCAGTTTCTTGACCTGCTACAATCTGTTGATTGACTGGGCATCAAAGACTATAACATTCCAACACACCGAGCAGCTTGTTTCCACTCCTCTGACATCTATTCCAACTGGTTGCATCGACCGCTCAGAATCATCTCAGTCCGAGATCCCTCCGGATCCTCTGACCCCAACAGTTTTTCCTGTTAACAGTACACCTTGCGGCAACCATGCTTATATTACAAAACCTCGGCCTCTATCCAAGTGTTTTCCCTTTGAACCCATCTACACCTACCCTTTGGTCCATCAGCGTGCTTCCTGAACTGAATACCTGGATGTTGATATCACTTTCATGTGTGCTGCAGCATCTCTCCCGCATTCTCAAAGAAATGTGTTCCAAACTGTTTCTTATTCATGCTGTATCACTTGAAGTATCTGGCTGATCTGCAGCAACTGCATCATCACCGTGTACCGACATCCCAGCACAGTATCAGGACTTTGCTGATGTTTTTGATGAAGTACAAGCTGATGTACTTTTGGAACACCAACTGTACAATCTCAAAATTGAACTAGAAGAAGGCAGTTCACCATCTCTCAGTTGTATCATTCCACTCTCTCCTCGTGAGCAGCAGGCTCTCTGAGATTTTCTCGATGAGCATATCAAAACTGGATTCATCTCTCCATTGAATTCGCCTCACAGAGCACCAGTCCTCTTTGCTCTGAAGAAAGACGGCTCCCTTTGGCTTTGCGTTGATTTCAGAGGTCTTAATAGAATTACAAAAAAAGACAGATACCTGCTGCCGCTCATATCGGACCTCCTGGATGCTCCCAGAAAAGCCCAAATATACACCAAAATTGACCTTAAACATGCCTACCATCTCATCTGAATCAATAAAGGTGATGAATGGAAGACAACATTTCACACCCAATGGGGTTCCTACAAATGGAACATCATGCCCTTCAGTCTTACTAACGCTCCAGCTGCATGGCAGTGATTCATCAATGAAGTCCTAGCAGACATGATTGATGTCAATGTCATCATCTATCTCGACAATGATGAGTTAGATTTGTGCTGGGTATGAAAACCAACCAAACAACAATCACCCCAATCAGATTCAATCTGAAAGGTTTAATTTAATGCAAGGAAGGAGGTTGTCAAAGGTTCCCTCTACTACACCACCAAAATGGCTTGATTGTGATGAGAGCCTAAGCATTGATGTTGATTGATGTTGTGGTCAAGGTCACAAAATGCACTGGCAAAATGTTTTGTAAACCTCAAATTATAATGTTGTCACAGATGTTTTATAAATGGTAAATACAACAATTTGAAAACATCATATCAAATCTCAACGCAATGTTCAACAATCAAGTACTTAAGTACTAGTATATAAAACTCCCCTCAAGTTGTTCCATGAATTGTTAAAGTGAATATCTTCCCATAAACAATGGAAGTATTTCTTTTCAGTGCACCAAGTAACTTATGGCAGATGTTGGTGGGAGCTAAACCGGCTTTATCCCGGCTTTTCCTTGATCATGTGATAAAACGTTCATATAAATAAAGACAGTGACATGACTCATTGTTATTCTCGCTTCCTTTTCCCCACAACCACTGCACCTATCAATGCTGAAGTCTTCAAGCCTTTCGCGTTCAATATTCAACATTCAATGTTCAATCTCCACACTCAACATTCAGTTCAACTGCAGTGCGCAACACTCGAAGCCCACCCAACACTTGCCTTACCGGTACCAAACCCAGAACCCATCTGCTTCTGGAAGCTCAGCACTGTGGAATAGCAACTGGGTTGCGGCACTATCAAGTTCCGGTTATCACGCTGGTCAGTTCATATTTTATCTCATTCATGTCCATTGCTGACAGTCCTCTTAGATTGAGGTCATTTCCACTGTCCGCCGTCCTCACTTGTTCCTGCGCAGTGTGCCCAGTTCATCCTTCCATACATCCTCACTTGTTTTTGTGCCTCTCATACATCATTTAACTCTGCCTTGTTTATTATGACTCATCCCTCACTCTTGCTCACTCTTTTGTGCTCATTTGTTCTCATTGTTTTTTGTTTATTATTTACTGTTCACTGTATTCATAATTATTTGTATCCTTGGACAGCTTCCGTAGTGACTGCCTCTTATATATAGTATATACATAGTATCTAGAATGCACAATAACAAATGTCTGCTCATAACATCATCTTCCTGATCTTCTGAGATGCCTCAACTGAAAGGTACTGTTATTGTTAGCTTGACTACTTGGGAACATTACAACAGATGTGCTGGAACTATTTGTAGCAACATAGCCCCATCCTCAATGTAGAGGTTGCTGAAATGTTGTAAGGGAACATTTATGGAATGTTGATCTCAAGAAACATTATTTGATTCCGGTATTCAACATCAAGCAATGTCTGGAAGGACATTGTTAGACATCAAATAAATATATCTACAAGCTTATCTCTCCAATGTCTACAAAACCTTTCATCAATTTGGTGGTGTACTAATTGATTCGTAAAGAAAGCACTCGACAGAGGCACAGGCAGTGCAAATGAACAAGGTTTGTATTGGAGGAAGGTTGTAAAAAGTCAACCAACGTACGACAACGCGCTGAACTAATCAAGGCGAAAAAGCAAACACCAAAGCACGGGTCAAGTATGCTGACTCAACAAACAACTTTGCATATCTGCACGAACACCGAGGCACGGGTCAAGTACACCGACTCAACAAACAACTTCACATATCCAAGGTGAAACACCCAAGCACAGGTCAAGTACGCTGACTCAACAAACAACTTAGCGTGAATTGGGAGCCTTTACATTGCCGCGCAATGATACTCCAACTCTCAGGGAATCCTGCAAGTTACCTAACAAGCTTATATGACCGCTGCACAAGTCAATCGAGTAGGCATTTTTAACACACTCAGTGAAGAGCGGGCAAGAGGTAGAATCTGTTGGTAAGCTAGCTAACACTCTGAGAAGCTTCCTCACTAAAACTACACCAAGCCGACACTTGGGTCCAAGACCTTCCTAATCAACAACGGGCTTGGCAAGATGTGCACATTAGGCTCCACCTGCGGTCCTAAGACTGATGTGACCTCTCTCCGAGATGCAAACCAGGAATGCTTGACTTAATAGCTGGGAAGTAGATTGAATTGCCTCAGTGTTATCGAGGTTACAAGAAGGCCACCCGTTTCAAAGGTTGTAGAGGACAATGCAGATGCATCTGAGCATGTACAAATCACTACAGGTCCTAAGATAGAACTGCGTTTCAGGTATCAAGTCTAACTTGTCATTCTGAGATAGAGTAGCTACCCTTATATACTGAGTGAGATATATAAAATAGGAAAACGAGAGAAACTGAGCAAGATAGAGTGAAACAGAATAAGTAAAATAGGAAAAGATAAAACATTGTCCATATATGCATGTGTACTATGGTTTGGCCTCGTCATTTCTCTGCCTCATTCATTTGTCTTCCTCGATTGGGTCGACTTTTAGGTTTTTGGTACGAATCAACTTGAGTCATTTGCCTTTTTACAAAGCTCGCCAGTTCCTTTAGCAGAACAGCCCTCAGAAGTATTTCCATGTTTTTCCTTGCCAATGGGAGACTAGTTATTATCCCTAGTTCCATGTGGTCTCGAGTCTAGATGCTTGGTAGCATATGGATCTTGGGAAAACGCTAAGGCTCGGATAGAGATTCTTCCTAGTTGTTCCATGCTCCTGAAGTAGCTACAGCAAGTCTGGTCATGTGGCTGCATTGGCTTGCTGCGACGATTTGCCTAGGCGCTTTTGTGCCAACGAGTGTCAACTTTCTGGGGGCGCCAGTTTTAGGGCACTTACCCATCCCGGTCCATCTTGCTTCATTTAATGAAATTGAGTGTCGTGAAGACTCCTTGGTGAGCTAATCATGGAAGCAATGCCTCAGTTAAGACTTCAACTCCCTTGGGTATATCCTTCGATGACCTAGCCTAGTATAGCTTGTATGTGGGCTCATTTATCTGCCTTGGTCAGCAACTTGTTATCCAACAAGCTTGCCTTGCTACACCATACCATGCATAGGACTTTGATTGAGGTGCATTCACAAAGTTAAGTATGATACCATTGCATGTACCATTACTCTGCAACCTCTTGGGTACAATAGGCCCTCAATGGATTTTAACTATCAGCTCGGGCTTACTATAGTTCTCTTATTGACCGTGTTTTGTTACCAACAGAACTTGGGATTATTAGTTCTGCGCAGTTCTAGCCTTAGCATGAAAAATCGGCATATCAACAATATCCTCATCTACTCGGATGACCCTGAGCAACATGAGGAACATGTTTGCGAGGTCCTCCGGCAGCTCTGGAAGAACAAACTCTTCACTAATGCAAAGAAGTGTGAATGGTTGGTCAATACGGTTGAATATCTTGGATACATGATGTCCCCAGCTGGCCTTACCATGGCTGCGGACAAGGTGCAAGCAATAACTGACTGGCCGAGACCTCAAAAAGTCAGGGACATCCAATCCTTCCTCAAATTTGCTAATTTCTATTGTTGTTTTATCTATAATTATTCCGAAATTGTCCTTCCACTAAACTGTCTCACCCAAAAGGGTATCGACTGGTTATGGCCAGCTGATTGTCAAGCTGCTTTTGACAACCTGAAGCATGCCTTCGCGCATACACCTATACTCGCGCATTGGGAACCTAACCAGTCCCTTATAGTAGAAACCGATGCTTCCGACTATGCTGTTGCAGCAATTCTTTCAATACTACTCGATGATGGTCAAATTCACCTGGTCGCGTTCTTATCCCAGACACTTCAGATGGCCAAGCTCAATTACAACACACACAACAAAGAGCTCCTCACTATTTTTGAGGCATTCCGTGCCTGGCAGCACTACCTTGCAGCTGATTCTGCCAGCTTAATGCAAAAGATCATGATAAGTGTTGTGGGCCGTTTTGCAAAAGATCCCAATAACTTTTAGCACTAATATTTTGGAAGTATTCACCAAATATTTGGAATAGGTAGATTGTGTTGCAGAATATTTGGTAAATAAATAACCATAAAATCACCATAATTGTCTAAAATAGAAATGGCTATAGCAGGTGAAGGAGGGCCCATGGGAAAAAACTGACACCCCTCCCTGCCCCATGGTAGTGATGGCTATCCAACCATAACCTTATTTCACCCCTATATTCTAACTATCCTAACCCTAACCCTGTATATTTTAACAGTGGGGGCAAGCCCCCACACCCCCATATCATCCTCAACCCTAAACCCTAACCCCTGAACCCTAACCAATGCTAACCCATAGTTTGGCAATGTTTTGATCAGATCTCTACGTTAGGGTTAGCACAAGTGCTAACCCTAGTGAGATCTGACCAAAACATTGCTTAAATACCCTTTTTGGTAACCCTAACCCTAACCCTAACCCTAACATAATCATAATATTTTGCAAAATATTGCTTCAACATGCTAATTTGGACAATATACCCTAATCCTAACCCTAACCCTACCCTAACCTCACCTGACCTGATTACATAATATTCCAAATATGGTCTTACAAATATTTGGCAAATCATCTAGCCATATATCCCTAGTCCAAAATGTCAGTGCTAAAAGTTATTGGGATCTTTTGCAAATGGCTCACAAAACTTATTGTGATCTTTTGCAAAAGCCTAGCAACATCTAGTGTACCTCGAAGGTTCCAGTGAACCGATTGACATGGTTACCGACCACAAAAATCTTGAGTATTTCTCAACTAGGGAGGTTGAGCACCAGCAAATTTTTCCAATCAAAGTCACATGTTGAGCAACAGCAAATTTTGCCGGTCATTGATTCTTTCACAATATGACTTCTTCGAAGAAGAAGAAGGGCCCATCTAACCATTGCGCTCAAACTTTGTCACCTGTGACTTCCTCCTCTACATCTAAAAAACCATTTAAACATTCTGCTGCCACCACGAACAAGCTACTAGTTTCAGTACTCAAAAATAAGCCATATCGACAGGCCCATAAGCAAAGAACGTCAACCTGGGAGATTGTTGCCAAAGAGGTTTCTGACACTGAACCAGCACAAGAGCCAGTGTCGCATGCATCCGTTCATAGAAAATTTGATAATCTTATACAGTTGTGAAAGGTCAGTCTGTTATACACCTCAGAAATCGTGCATCGATATCTAATACAGTTCTACATGTCAGAATGGCAAGAAGTCCTTAGATTTGAAGATGGCATTCAACAATGATGAGGAAGTGCTATTTGCATCAACTTTGGATGCTGTATATAGTGATTTATGTGCATTCGAGATGGAGAAAGTGCAAAAAAAGGGAGAAAAGGCTGATGTGAGTCTCATCTTCCTTTCTTTACATGTACATGTCTCTCATATTAGAACGAAAGGTTGTTATTGAGCAAGAGAATGCTGGACAGCAAGCTAGGGCTTGAGGGATGGCACAGCTCTCTCTTACAAACAGTGCCCAAGCTCGTCGCGGTGAAAGGAATATATCAAGTACGTGCTGAACTTATGGTTATATATGTATATGTAATTCTAACGTTCTTTTCGGATGAAGCTGAATCTCATGATGATGGTGAGAGCAACATGTCTGCAACATGCGAATCACCTGAATTGACATCTGCAGCCTCCATCCCTTCCACTCCATCATCCATGCGTGCTGTCTCCAGTTCAACATCATCCATACATTCATCTCCTGTCAGACCAACGGGCCCACTCCATGATGTCCTAAATCAGTTCATGAGTGTTCAGAACCGTGTTACGCATGTACAGCACCAGGCCAGCCTATCTCTTACATCAAAAACATTGGAGAAGGAAACGGAGATTGTCGAGTTACTAAAGGAAAACAATGCTAAGTTTGACATGCTAACAGGGATTCTTGTTGAGGTTTGGGATGCACTTGTGAGGCCAACAGATGACAAATCCTTGTCCGATGAAGCCCTGTCAACGGAGAAGGAGAATGATACTGTGTAGATGAGGTGCTCTTGCTCAAACAATCATGTGTAGATGTATATATACCAGCGATCTTTTTACATACCCAACAACATTGTAATGTAATGTACATATTCAATTATACTTTGTGAAATACTTGTGAAGCGTAGGAGGAAAAAGTCCAAAGTATTGGGAGGTCTCAGAGCCATGACGACATGTATGAGCATTGGTAAGTAGGACAGCAACAAGAAAATAAATAGCGACAGGAGATAGATGTGAACTGAGATTAGGAGCATAGTTGGTGAAACCCCAGTTGTTAATCACCTTTCCGAATCCCCACTCCATGGACATTCGAAGCTTTGCCATTCGTGTGTTGAACTGCTGCTCAGCCTCTGTGAGTTCCCGTACTTTTTTCAACCCAGACACCACATAATCAGACTTGGCATAGGCAGGGTCTGCATACACAAACAGCTGCCACTTACCATACCCAAGAGCATACTTCTGCAACTGTTCTGACAACCCTGAACAAGTCAAAAGTGCAGCATCAGCTCGCCGACCTTCAATAGGCCCATGACAGAGGGAGATGATCCCATTTGGGGTCAACAGTCCCTGGAACTTGTAAGCATGAGCTTTCTTGTATCCACTATAATTCACTCGCTGGTCATCGCCAGGATGTGCAATAGCCTCAAAGGTCGCATCAAGGAATGCTATGATGTCATCCATCGGACTTCCTGCAGAAACAATTGCACCTGCAAACCGCTCGAGATCATCAGTAGTATAGCGGCTGAGATCAGTCAAGAGATGGTTCCATTCGTCATATATGAAGGTTGATACCTCATTTATTCCGTGCAAGAGCTGCCCTTGAGTGCGAGAAAAGCGGTCTGCCAGGTCATCTAGCCGGCAGGGATATGCAAATCAGTTGCAGCAGATGGTCAGAATTTTGAGTGCAGAGAAGTTATCACGTTGCTCGGTAATGAATGGGTCTGGTATTTTGAGGGCCTTTACAAGCTCCTCAAGGTCTTGAAGAGTAAAGCTTGAAGATAGATATTAGTAGGAGTCAGCAATATGATAGCAGAGTAAATGCACCATGTCCACTGTACCAACTTGTCATCACCAATATTTCGAAGATCTGGACGTGCACTTCTGAGAGGCCTTGGCTGTCTGGAGGTATGTGCATGCTCTGGGATTGCCTTGTTTGTTCCTGATTCTCCAACCAGAACAGCCATCTCCGAGAAAAGCTCATCTGATAGCTCTTGCTCTGTCATCTCCTTGTCGGATATTCCTGAGGCATACGCTAGTGCAGCAACCAGCAAAGCATCATTATTTAGAGCCATGTGGACTTTGGTGGTAGATTTAGCAGGATAAAGGAGTGAGATGTTAGCAAAACTATTGAAATTGTCCAGCATGGGTGAAATTTACCAAAAGTTCTTGCACCTGTAAAGATGTGTAGTGGCAGTGTTTCTCCTCAGATTTTTGGCTCAAGGTATGTGGTGATAAGCATAGAGTATATTGTATACAGGTGAGTAGGCAAATGGTATGATTTAAGGAGATGAAATCAAAATTCCCTGTAAAACGTCTCAAAATTCCCCAGCATATCCGGCAAAATTCGCCAGTGCTCAACCTCCCTACTACAAAGATATTGACATGACGACAGGTCTGTTGGTCTGAATACCTCCACACCTTTAATATGGTGATCCGGTTCTATCCTGGTAAGCTTGGGGAGAAACCCAACGCTATGACTAGACAATGGGACGTCTACCCAAAAGAGGGGGATATCAGCTATGTGCAAGTTAATCCACAGTAGAGATGGGCACGAATAGCGAATATTCATGAGTATTCATGAATATTTAGCCATTCGTTACTCGCGAATAATGAGTCACGAGTGACGAATATATTCGTTACACGAGTACTTACTCGAGTATAAATAGCCACTTTGATGTCACAAATATTCGTGGTACTTTATTCATGAATATTCGCGAATATTCGCCAATATCACGTGCTCGTTAGCACGAGCATGTGAGGTATTCATTACTTAAGCAAAAATTCAATATATAACTTAATTCGGCTATGTTTGAATATGTATATAATGTTATTGACATGTAACTGTAATAAAATCTGTGTGGCTTAGTGGTTATGGGCGCCGACTCTGGATTAAGGTCAGGCCTTCCTGTGATAGCTGACCAGCAGAGTTCAATTCTCAGTACCGCCACAATTTTGTGTCATGTAATAGTACTCGGAAATGTATACAGACTGTATTTATATTATTATTAAACACTAATATAGTACTTCAACATTATTACTTACATGTTCGAGCCTATATTTACTTTATTTGTAATGTTGTTAATTAATCACAAGTATACTCGAGTATTTGTCCTAAAATACTCGTTATTCACGAATATCTATTCGCGAATATATGTCTGTACAAATATTCGAGTATATACTCGAGTATAAATAGTGGATTTGAGGTGACAAATATTCGTACCACGAATAACGAATATACTCGAGTATGTATTCGTGCCCACCTCTAATCCACAGAATTTCCGACCAATATTCACTAATGAACAATTAACTACATCACTCCAAGCAACCTTCCTCAAAGGCCTGACTCTCTGAGCATCATGGATATTGAGGCACTTCATAATGCCATCTGGTGTTCTCTTCCTTTGGATGCTGAATTGGCTGCCGGCTTTGAAGCTGCCGCTGATCCTTCCAAGCCTCATTGGTCTCTTGGCCCTGACAGTCTACTCTGACTGGATAACCGAATCTAAGTGCCTGACCACAGAGACCTCTGACTTCAAGTTCTCCAATATTTCCACGATCATCTGCTATCTGGTCATTTCAGTCAGAACCGAACACTTGAGTCTATTTGACGAGAGTATACCTGGCCAAAGGTCCGAGACTTTGTTCGTGACTATGTAAGTTCTTGCACAACTTGTGGTCATAACAAGTCTCAGTGGCATCAACCATACAGACTGCTCAAATCACTTCCAGTTCCTCTTCACCTGTGGGATTCCATTTCCATGGACTTCATTGAAGAGTTACCAAAGTCCAACAGTTATAATTCAATACTGGTCATTGTGGACCAATCCTCAAAATAAAGTATTTTCATTCCTTGTCATACATTGATCACCTCCAAGCAGCTTGCTGTTCTTTTCGTCTTACACATCTTTTCTAAACACAGAGTCCTGAACCACGTAACCTCCAACCAAGGTTCCGAATTCGTCTTGGCTTTTTTCCACACTCTTGGTCAAGCTCTCTCTATGGAGCTACATTTCACTTCCAGTTATCACCCCAAAGGTGATGGTCAAACCAAACGAGTCAATCAGATGCTAGAGCAATACATTCGGATTTATACTTCCTATCAACAAGACAACTGGGATGAGATCCTCCCACTTGCCAAATTTGCCTACAATAATGCGCTGAATGCCTCCACTGGTATTTCACCATTTTTTGCCAACAAAGGTTATCATCCAAACATCACCATTTGACCTGAAATCAATATCCGATCAGACCGTGCCCACGACTTTGTCGTAAATCTTGATGAACTCCATTCCTACCTCCATGAGGAAATCAAAAACACTCAGGATCGTTACAAAGAACAAGCTGACAAGTCTTGTATTCCACAGCTGGTTTATTAGTGGTATTAAAATAAACCCCGACAAGTTCTCGGAGGCATATTTTAATATTTGCGACAAGTTGTAAGCACAGCTTTTACCCAAAAAAGAAATATCGATACAGAGAGAACAAGAGCCTGTGGGAAAAAATGGACACTTTTCCCATGCTTGTGTAGGTCACCTGCACCCAACCCTAGCCCTACCTTGCATCCTAACCCTAACCCTGACTAATATTTTAACAGTGGGGGCAAGCCCCCACACCCCCGTTATTTTCCTCAACCCCTAAACCCTAACCATCCTTACCTTAACCTATGTTCACTGTTTGTTTGGCACTGTTTTGACCAGGTCTCTATGTTAGGGTAAGCACAAGTGCTTACCCTAACAAGACCTGACCAAAACAGTGCTTATTACTATATTTGGTCATAACCCTAACTTTAGATTAGGGTTAAGCGGAGGCACCACTGGAAAGAGGCAAAAAATAAGGGAGTGTAGCTGTTTCCGTTTTTTCCCATGGCCCCTAGTTCCCGAGATATGGCCCCATCTTACTAAACAATGGTTAGGGTTTATTAGGCAGTTGTAGGCCATAAGAGAACTTGTCACAAATATTAGAATATGCCTCCGAGAACTTGTCAGGGTTTATTTTAATACCGCTATAGCCTCTGGTGTATTCCACACCCCTAGTTTCCGATCGGTTCCAACATCTTTGTTTTAGTGAAGCACATCAAATCAACCCAGCCGATGAAGAAGTTTTCCAAAAAATATCTTGGACCATTCAAAGTCATTGGCCGACCCAGCTCCCTATCCTATAAGCTCCAGCTCCCTCAGTATCTCTCTCAAATCCATCCGGTCTTCCATGTCTCACAACTCAAACCAAGTATTCCCAACTCTATTCCCAACCAAGTTCAACCACTGCCACCACCGGTAGAGGTTGATGGTGAAACCAAATTCAAAGTCACCGAGATTCTGGACTCAAAGTACGACCAGCAGTACAAGTGTTGCCTGCTCCAGTATTACATCCAGTGGCGAGGCTACAAGGGAACTGACAAAGAATTTTCCTGGGTAGCAGCCAATGAACTGTCAGCTGATGAACTACTTCCGGCCTACCATGCTCGGTATCCGAACAAACCTGGTCCTGCCGATACTTAGTACACTGTTCAATTGCTCCTTTCTTTTATTTTATTCTTTCAGAGACCGAGACTTCCGGCGGTCTTGGGGACAATTGCCATGATAGCAAATTGAGCAATTGTCTCTTACCGCATGGTTGTCTCCAGTCACAATTTTGACTTAGAACTTTTGATTTTATTTTACTTACTCAGCCGTATTTAAACTCATGCTAAACAAAATTTCACATTATATACAAAGTTCAAAAAATTATATACAATGGCTGCCATTTTTGGTTGACCGGACCCTTCATTGCTCTTCTTCATCATCATTGTTGTTGTCTTCCTCCTCGTCCTCGGACTCCTCCTTCGCCTTACCCTTTCCTTTCCCCTTGACCAAGAGGCACACCAGCCAGTAAAACCGGGCTTCAATCCGGTCCAACCTATCCAGGACGGCTTCCTCGAAGTCGGCTGACAAGCCAGTGACTGACCCCTCCGGTCTAGTCCTCTGTGTTTTCTTCCTTGGCACCGTTTTCATCCCGTCAGAGTGCGAGCACTTGACCTTCGACCTGTGGCAAGGCTGACATGAAGTCCCCATGGATGACCACTGGGTACAAGACATCCCCCACCGCTCACATTCTCTGCACTTTGTCAGGAAGCTCTTGCCGACCTGAATCTCCTTTGGTGAAGTCAGCAAAAAATATCAAACTGAGCCAATTTACTTACCAACAACCAACTTCATTTCTGCTTCTGCCTCTCAGTTGTTCCCGACTTCGGCTTGATGGGTGGCCCGTCCAAAATCTCAACCAACGAGTCCGATGCCTCTACCATTTTCTTTGACTTTGAAAAAAGATGAAGTCACTATCACACTGAGACTGGAAGCCAAAAAGAAAAGAAAAACTTACCTTTTTCCTGATGGTCTTCAGGCTCAACTGACTACTCTCACCTGGCTTTACAGGAGCCGCCGTTGCTTGCCTCCTCCTCTCTTGCTCCACAATTTTCTCCTTGGCCACACGGATCTCAGCCAGTGCATTTTTGGCAGTCTCCTTGGCCAACCAATGACGCCTTTTGCGTTCCTCCTCCCTCGCATTTTCCTTGGCCTCGGCCTCCTCCTTGGCCAACCATTCTTCCTCGGCTTTTCACTCAGCCTCCTCCCAGGTGAGCCATTCTTTCTCCTCACAAGCAAGATGCTCAGCCTCTTCATGGGCAACACACTCAGCTTCCTCTTTTGCGAGCTGTTGCTCCTCCTTCCTCTGTCGTGCCGTGGCAAGGGCAGCCTCCAAAGCAGAGATTTGGTCGTCAGAAGAGGGGATGTGATTGGGGCTCTTGGGGTTGGACATGGTGGAAGGGAAGAAAGAAGAAATTTTTACAAGTCCAACCAAACAGTTCTCTTTTAATAGCCATCATGGTGATCAACACCATGAGGCAGATCTTAATGAGATTCATTCCAATCATTGTTCAATCAAAAGAACCCTGACTTTTTCAAAGTCAGATTTTAGGCACCATCTTAGCCGTTGAGGGCTCCGGCTAAGAGGGGGATACTGTTACGACCATGCTGACCATGGCTGGTACACTTACCAAGCTGACCAAGATACCTCTGGGCTTATACCGTTACTTTCCTTCTAGTGACCAAGCCGACCAGGCCGGTGGCTTCGGTCACCTCAGTC
The DNA here is from genome assembly GCA_009733575.1 of Gymnopus androsaceus JB14. Lineage (NCBI taxonomy): Eukaryota > Fungi > Basidiomycota > Agaricomycetes > Agaricales > Omphalotaceae > Gymnopus > Gymnopus androsaceus. The sequence continues at coordinate 24,684 of ML769422.1, forward strand.
CATTTCTTATTGTTCTCTATCTACTCTCACATTTGGTATTTACTCCAACCAAAAGACAATGGTTATTATCTTTTATTTAACAATAAGGACTACTGTATATAAGCTGACCTATCTTGTATAGTAGTCTTTAGTTTAAATATCAACTTGGATTATCCCTATACTCAACTCAGTGCCTTCTGGCACTGATCTCTAGCTCACTGACAACCTTTGGTGTCATTGCCTTCATTCCCTTCAGGACCACTTGGCATAGCAAGGGCCCATCCTAATAGATGGTCCGAGGTCCGCTTCCATCTTGTGTCTCCAGTTGGCAACTACTCTGGTTGCTTTGGTTTATACTTTGGTCCGACCTGGCTTGACTTCCTTCAGGTCTGGCTCCCCTCCGGTAGTACGGTCCTAACAGTTCTATGTTGAATGTTGAACATTGCAAAAAAAAGGATTATCTATTTGTAATACAATGTCCCTTATATCATACTTGAGCAATCAAGATATTATAAGCATATTGTAATGAAGGATAAGCATATTGTAATGAAGGATAAGCCTCTTTTGATGGACTAGCTGTGCCTCAACTCTGAAGGGTACTCACCTTGTATTCACCAGCATGGAGTAGCTTGTAAGTCTCTTTTGATTGTCCAGTTGCTGTCTGTTGACTGTCTTTTTCACATACAATGCAACACATTATAAATTACCAGGCGCTTAATTTGATGTTCCTCAATTGGGTGTATTGGGATGCCGACACATGATGCGCCCTTCGGTTTCACTCATATATTGGTTAAAAGAGTCAATTGATATCCATAAGGGAGACAACATTTGGACAATCAGGAGACAGTGTACAATTATTCAACAGACAACACATAGTATCATTAATTTTTGCACTTGGTTGAAGCAATAATAATATATTTGGATATGTAGGAGGGTTAACAGACAGTACAGTGAACCAACAGCAAACAGTGAAGTGAACGTTCAAACAAATGTAACCTGAACGTGGAACCAATTACCCCAATCTATGACATCATTCCTTGTCAGAAAAAGAGGCCGCATGACAGTACAATCTACTTGTTGTACTCGGTGAATTGCACTTGTACATCCTACTTGATTAGTGGTCAATGTACTTTGTTTGCTTAATTTATATATAATGTAGGCTGTTAAAGTACTTAGGACATGCTAAACTGTACATTTCAATTGATTTAGCAGGCCCTTACAACTGTGACCAACCCATTTTAGACCGAAATTTTGCATGTTTTGAGGCAATTCCGGGCATGTCACACCAAAAGAGTTCAAAATGTGACCTGTGACCTGGTCAAAATAGTACAGTATTACCTAGTTAAAAGTAGATATAATCACAAGTAAGTTCCAGTAGCGTAGGGACATGTGCCAGATCCAATGGCCTCAAGTGAGAATGAAGTAGATATTTCTAGACACAATGTACACAAGAGGAGCACAATCACAATCATGTACACACTCAGAGTAGAAATATGCGCTCAAAGTACATCAATCAAGTAGAATCATCATATTTTGATCAAGATGTACATTAAATGATGAGAACTGACTTCATACCAATCACGTCTCTCCTTTTTCCGATGAAAAATGATGTCATACCTGTGGCTGCTGTGGATTGCTGTAGGTTGCTGTGGGTGCTGTAACGTTCACCCAGGTTTTGCTGATGGACTTTGAATAAGTGATTGTCTGCAAACCCTTTTCTGTGCTTAACATTAGCAATATCATTAATGTATGACCTGACCATGCACACACTGGGCGGCCAAACAGGTATGATACAAATTGTAGTGCTAACTCTAATCAGTGAGATTGGAGCGGAAAAATACCTGTATCTACTCGGGACCATGGAAAGTGACGGCTCACCTGTTTTTGAGCAATATCTCAACAACAACTTCGAATTTTCACTAGGTCCAAGTTGTAGAATTTATCTGGAGTATATTTCTGACTTTCTGACACTGGTTGTAAAATATTTGTATGAGAATTGGTTGCTATATAAGGAATTCTTTAAAACTCCCAAAATCTACAGGACTGGGAAATTTTTTTCAAGCCAAGCTGTGCTCACCATTGGAAAGAGCAGCCTCAAAAATGGGGGTCAACAATTTAACATCAAAAAAATCATTTGATTTGATGTCCCAATTTGCTTGCAAAGTTGCTCTAAAATGCCTAAAATAGCGGAAAATGGCTAAAATCAGACAAAACTGATGCATTTGCAACTCAAATTGCAGAGCCAGATTTAATGATATTCTTAAGGTAAAAATGCTAACCCCCATTTTCGAGGCTGCTCTTTCCAATGGTGAGCACAGCTTGGCTTGAAAAAAATTTTCCAGTCCTGTAGATTTTGGGAGTTTTTAAGAATTCCTTATATAGCAACTAATTCTCATACAAATGTTTTACAACCGGTGTCAGAAAGTCAGAAATGTACTCCAGGTAAATTCCACAACTTGGACCTAGTGAAAATTCGAAGTCGTTGTTGAGATATTGCTCAAAAACAGGTGGGCCATCACTTTCCATGGCCACAAGTATATGAATATGGTTTTTGATAAATGTCAAATGTCAAACGCATCAGCAAAACCTGTATGATGTGGGCAGTGCTTGAGCGAACTGTCCAGAGCTCCCAGTGCTCCAGCATCCCAGCACCCAGATGGTCCAGCCGATGCTGGAGGGGGCGCTTATAACGCCGGCAAGCGCTGTGCGGCACTGTCCAGCGCTGTCAGACACTGGAGTCATGCTGTTATCTATTCGGCAATAGGCCAGTGCAGTCCATATATTTACATACTTATACTGAGCCTGGTATCACCTTTAGGCAATATAATTCCCTTGTCACAATTCCGAGCTATGGTGGATGTTAATGCAAGGCATGGAGCAAAAGCAAATCCATCTTTTACTTGTTATAATCTCACATTTCCGATGATTTTTTACTTAACAAGTATTTGGACAAAGAAATGTTCTATGCATTCAAGAAAAGCAACCTTGTTCATACAAGTAATAATGGTAGTTTACTGTCCTTTTATTACCAGTCCAAGTTGTTTTTTGAGAGTTAAAAGTGCCAGCAGTAGCAGCACTGGTCAGTGTCAAAGCCCCTCTTGCCAATGCTGGCCAGTATCAAAGCATCTCTTGCCAGCACTTTCCAGCGCTGGAAGCGCTGGGAAATTTATAGACGCTCTGGCAGTGCTGTGGGAGAAAAATCCCAAAATACAGGTTTTGCTGATGACGGTCAAGCAATGCTCAACCTACAGCAACCTACAGGACTTCACAGCATTCCACAGAGCTGTACAGTGCTGTGGCTGCTGTGGATTGCTGTAAATTGCTGGTTTTTCTGATGAATGGGGAGTTCACTCTCTATCTGCAACCCCACTTCTACCACTGCATGAAGAACCGGAACAACTTTCTTTGCTTCTACTCACTCGAGTTCGATCCTCGTCATGACCCCCCAAACCCAGATATGGATGGGCAGATCGTAGGCATTGCTGGTGAGTATTATTTGGAACTTTAGTCTGTCACACTAATCCTGATTCACTGTCAACTAGCCATCGTTGTTCACTTGTGTCTCCGTACATACTTATTTTTTCAACTGATGATGATCTACTCCTGAACCTGATTTATTCAGTCATCCTCATTCATTTCTCAAATGAGCCCGCGGATGTCGAAGAGTGTTTAACTTCTCTGCTGCTCCAATGTTACCCTACGCTTATTGCAACGTTCGCGAGTATCGGACGAGGACAGCTCACCCTCTTCGACGTGCACTTTGCCATTGCTATCACAGCCTCCCCTGTGAACATATACATCACCTACTCAACGCTCACCCAAGTAATCAAGAGACCCAACCATTTATTTCGTGACCGTATCGTCAATTGGAAGAGGACGTACTGCATGCTGTTCCTTCTCTTTCCTTTTGTCTGGCTAAGTTTGAGCCTCACGTCCACACTCTCAACCACTGCATTTATCGATAGCTATTACTGTCAGGGAGCAACTTTCCGCGACTGGTTGTTGAATAACACGCTCTCATATCTTCTCCAGTCTATCACAACATGGTGGATTCCTTTGTTACCTATAGCTGTTATTCTGCTACTATTGGTTGCATGGATTAATCTTCGATTTCGGCGGCGCATTGTATATCAATACAAAACGGAGAGAAAAAAGAAAGGTTTTTGGATAGATGCCCCCTTTATATGGTGGTGAGTCTTACTGCTGTCTTACCGAAGTTCATGAAACAAGAGCCACTCAGGGAAATCCTGTCTGAATGCCATCCTTGGCTGCCACCAACACTTTCGATGTATCTGCATGCGAACTGGGTGTACAATATCACGAGCGCTCTGCAATTGGCGTCGTGGACCGGATACATTGCCACTTATGGACAGGTTCGTATCTTTGGGGAGTGATATAACAGTTTATTCACGTCACTGTTATGTAGATACTTGCGGTATTCACTGCAGTCCCTCCGATATTTTCTGTGTACAGGCTCGTCAGGGATAATTGGAGAAACATTGGCAAGTTCTTCAAAGCTCTACCTCGCAGATGGAAGATGGAATTTTTCTATCTGTTCACGTCCGAGCGCGTATTCAGGAGTCGGTGTGGACAACTTGGAGATGTAGAGCTATATATCTCCAAGATGTATCCCCCACGGCCACGATCCCAAGAGGTCCCATTATTACTAGTACAAATACCTTCTATTGAATTACCAGAGCCTTTGTTGCCGGATGCCTTGCTTCAAGAGACGGTGCTGAAGAGGTACTCACCCCAGCCGTCTCCACGCGCCAGCACTTTTTCCATGATCTAGATTTGGCACCTCTCTTGGACCCTTTGGTGAGTCTTTCACTTTCCACAGAGCTAATTGATTATGATCGATATAATTGTTTATTCAGTTCGAAATCAATGGCGCAGACTAGTTTCCTCTTCCTCCAAATCAGTACATGCCGATGGCAGTTATGCAGCTTGGACCTACTATTTCTTCTTACTACCACATTTAATTTTGCTCTTACTTTACTATTTTCTTTCTATCCGAGTCGACATCTCTTTATTTGTTTTGGTGAGAGCTACATACAACGCGTCCCAGGAAAGCAGCTGCCTTGTTACCGGTATAAGTATGTTATCTAGTTTCCGATGTTGTTTTGGGTTTACCGAGTAGTTCTGTTAACTTCATCGAGTTTTTGCTTGTAGCTCGAATGAGATTGTTCAAAAATGGCCGGCGTGATACAGTTATATGCACATTCGTGCAGAACCGTGAACATCAACAGCTCATCCCGAGGCAATACCTGCCCACACGGTTCTCAGTCGCCTGCGTGAACCACACCGCGTCTCCTGGCCCATAGTTTATTCCGATATCCAAGTAAATCGGCAGACTCAACGGCTCAGCAAGGAGTGTATCGGGCTCATCAATATTGAATATCTCTCCGCTGGTGGCATTCAAGATGTTGATGTAGTTCTGCGTCGCGGTAGAGTAATCTGTGAATGTTTCGCCTTGACTGTCAGCCTTATTCATAAAGGAGAGGATTTGCAAGTAAATGCTCACATATTATATCCTCGTACCCCTCCCGCTCATCCTTCGCGTTCTCGCTCGGAAGAGAGAGCTCGGGTAGAAGACCGGTGTTGGGATAGACCTCTATCTCGCCTGTGTTGATATTGAGACAGCCGTTGGCCCCAGCGAGGAACGCAGTAAAGCAAACACGGTCTGGGTTGCTTAATGCGGCTCTGAAGACTGCAGGTCCAAGAAGAGATAATGTGAGAGGATATTCGGTAATTGAGCTATCGTTGGGATCCAGTCTACCGATCTATTTATTCAGCAAGTCAGTCACCTCCGATAGTATGAAGTATATATATATCAATATCTTACTTTGTTTCCGAGCAATTCCGCGAACCATAGATAGTCTTTGAAATAGATCATACCGAGCGCTGCACTCAAAGGTGTCGGTAGAAGATAGGTTGTGAAGATTTCACTTGCGTAGTTGAAGTGCGAAATGACATTCGCTGTGGTCTGGCTAAAAAACATTCCGTTAGGACAGGCTATGAGATCGTTAAATGGTTGAACATCCCCGAGAGGGTTGTACGGAGTGGGTGCTGCGACAGGTAGAATTAATTCAATGAACGAGAACAGGTACATTTCTACCAGGAAAAGATTTACTTACTGAAAACATCTATTTTCCTGGTGGTAACATTGATACGCAAGAACTGGTTGCGGATACCACTTACAGCATAGATATTACCATCATTGCCTGGGCGAATAGCACAAGCCGACGCTGTGCGTCCTCCAGTGAAACCTGAGAGGAGAGACGCATTCAGAGGTGGTGACGTATACGGGATCGAATATTCTAGTGTGTGGTCAGTCAGTCGGTGAAGATAAGCCTATATGGTTCTTCTGGTTATTTCTCACCTTCAACATCTCCTGTTGCAGGATCAACCCTGGCAATCTTGTCGACGAGGATGTTTTGGACCCATAGAGCTCCGTCCGGTCCTGTACAAATATCGCATGGACCTGAGAGCGGGGTCGACAAATTGTAAAAGGAAAAGGGTGAGAGCGGTTGTGGTGATGAAACTCCTGCTGCCAAAACTGCAGGAAGTAGTAGTAGTGCTGCTACGGCTCTCATGGTAAGCGTAGACAAAAGGTTAGACTCGATTCCAGTAGCCGGAGTGACTCACACCAACGTTTGATGATAAGTCGATCAAAGTGCCGCGAACGCGGTTGTACAGCCCGCCACTTCGATCGACTGTCATTTGAAGTGGAAAAAACGGGCCGTACAGCCGACGGGAACGAGTCTACCAAAAGGTGCTCCTAGTACAGTTGAATACCTCACATGGAATATGCTCATGTGGAATATCCATGGTATGGAATAGGAATATGGCTTCCCCAGAGCGGGAGGCGGGAATATTCCACTGATTTTGGTCTGGAATATGGAATGTGAGTATCAGGTCAATATTCCATATGACTGGCACCAAAAAGGCATCAAAAGTGCCAAAAAAGGGTCTCTATTGCTCCACAATTATAGTTTTTAGCATTTTCACTTCAGACAAACAATAGGATTAGAGATTGCTCAATATGTACAGAAGAAGAAGAATGGCAAGAGTGATGATGATGAGGAAGAGGAAGAAGCAGGGCCAGAATTCAACCTTGATTTTGGGAAAGCTCTTGAAGCGGCGAAGCTTCTTGAGCTCATTTGTGTAAACCATGGTGATTTGGAGTGTTCGCTGGATCTAGGCAAAGTGCTCTATAAATTTTGTGGTGAAATCAGGCGGGAACAAGAGGCAGGAAGGAAGCAAGTCAGAATTGATCAATTCTTTATTCAGAAGTAAGTAGTTTAGCATGTAATTACTTGAAAATACAACTGTACATTTCTTATTGCAAAAAAAACTCACTTTGACCGCCATATGCAGTGTGGAATATCCATCATATGGAATGCAAAAATGCCTGCCCCTGGGATATTCCATATGAGGTATTCAACTGTATATTGGAAGCGAAGAACCTCACAGGTGCTGTGATGGGAGTTGGCTCGGCTCCAGCTTAGGCCTTGTTGACGTCTACTATGTGGTGTCCCAAGTAGGCTGCGAACCCAACGACGTGATCATAATAAGGAGTTTCCAGAGAGAAAATGAAGCGGAGAATGTCGACGGATTGAAGCGCTAAGCCCCAGTACAGCGTTCTCAAAAGAAGGCAGGAACGTGGACTCGCAGAATATTGTCACTGAATCTGACTATCTCCCTACAGTCCCCCGAATCTCGTCTGGATGCCTCGCACTGGCAAAGTTTCGCTCCGAAAACTATGTTCATGGTGATTTGCGGGAGCCAAATGTCCTCATTAATTGTGATGGCCAGTTCCTTTTGATAGACTTTGACTGGGCGGGGAAGGAAGGCACTGTTATTTACCCCGTAGACATTAGACTTGAGCCAGTAGCTTCAGTGTTGACACCTTGATGACAGTCGATCAAAGGCACCAGCGAAGCGACTGGAACTTTATCCGGCAGTTTCAGCGGGTCGGATTTTGGTCACATGAGAGCCCCAGACACAGATCTTGTATACAAAAATGATTACAATTGTAGGTTTTACTTTATTCTACAAATTATTACAGTTGTAAGTACCATCAATTAATATTATATCACTAGTACTGTATTCGGCACGCAAACTTCGGGCCTGCCTCCACTTCCCTCCCCTCCCTTGCTGCGCTCGGGGGGTCCCCTGGGCCGGGAAGTCATTGGCAGGCACTCTAAAGCCTTGTTTGCACTTATTTCGATAGGTGGAAACCCCTAACCCTAACCCCAACCCCTAACCACTAACCCAGCATGTTTGGCAATGCCGGACTAGCTCTCTTATGTTAGGGTTCACCCTTTGGGCGAACCCTAACGAGAGCTAGCCACGGCATTGCATAGAAAGAAAAATAAAAAAAACTTAATTGTACACATCAATGATTCGAACACTCATCGACAGGTATGTAATTCATCACACACATCTAATTTGGTGGCTGAGAATACCGCTTTGCCATCAGGCGCATGTAAATTTGACAATGTAATTTGACTACATTACATCACCGTTGTTAGGCTGTATTTAGGTGTATTACAACTGTAGTAATTTGTAGAATAAGTTTAAACTGACAATTGTAATCATTTGTCAACGAGACTGGTGTCGTAGGTTGCACATGAATGACGGACTTCAACAAATCTCGAAAATTGGAGGTGTCCCTTGTATCACCTTAGGATAAATCTGAGCAGAGCAAAATTTGCGTATTAGGCTAACAAATGTTTTCTGATTTTTAATAGTCAAGTTTTTTATTGAGATATTTAACCATCTTTGATCAGCTGTTCAAATAGGGGTAGTCTCTTCGATCCTTCCTTTCTACTGCCATGCCATTCGGTCCAAAAAAGTGATGCCTCTCTGATGCTGGCTACAAGGCCTCTGGATCGGTTCGGAAAAAGTTGCGGCAAAGAAGCCCTTCTCCACAGCCCAATCAAGTTGCTTCTTCCTCTCAAATGTTTTTTGATATGGATATAGATGCTGGGTCGGAGTCGGATGGTTATGCACTCGAAATGCCCGTCAGCAGTGCCCCTGCATTGCCCAAATTCGACAGTGACAACAATGATACACCAGTTTCCCCAATCAATCTTGAACCCCTCCCAAACATAATTCCCGCTACTCCCAGATGTGCCTCAAATAACACTCCAAAGCCACAGACCCCTATGTCAGTGCTGCTTAAAAGTCCTGCTTACTTGCGTGGCCGCCCTCGTATACATTGTTCACGCCATAATCCCTTAGCTGACTCTGAGCTGAGGAGTGCTCCTATACAGTGGGCTAATCAGACAGCTAGGTCAGAAATGAGGAGGGAGACAGCTGAAAAGTCAGAAGAATTCAAGGCCATCCAAGAACAACATATACGCCAGGAAGTGGATGAGGCACAGCAGCTTTTTCGATCTATTACTAAGCCCAAGGCAGAAGGGGGATTCGGTTTTCATAGTATGAAGCACTTTGCGGAACACTTATTTGGAAATGGCACCGATGCACAAATGAAAGTAAACATCACTCGTTGGTGTAATAACCATGGCTCAGATTTTGCATCCAATATCTTCGAACGTTCTACCCCTGCTTTCACCGATTTCCTTTCAAATTCCACTTTCTCTGAGAAGCTGCGAAAAGAGGGGGAGGCTATTCAAAAGCTACTATCGCGTCCATCAAAAATGTCAATGAGGGATTTGCTAGCCAGTTTCTCTATGCAAGACCTCAGTCGAGACTTAATGACAGTTGCCCCTACTCTCTGGGGTGTTCTTACTAGTGTCTCCTCTCAAAGAAAGTCTAGACGGGAGAAGGAACTTGTATGTTTTTAATTCCGATTTATAGCACAAACTGATTATTTTTCAGGTTTTTACAGCAATCTGTGCTATGCACAGAAGGCCAATAACTTCCAGGTTATAATGGGATTTTTTCTCCTTGGATCCGGTGCAGGGAAGGGTGAAATGGCAGTGCTCGCACAGGCTGGACTCAGTGTTTCCCTGACTGCTATTAACAAGCACATCAAACAACTTTCTCGTGAAAACATCACACTCGTACAAAAAGTTCTCAAGTCCTTTTTGTGTTCCATATGGCATATAGGTTTAAGGTGGGCATAGCCTAATTATATAGGGATGTCAGCCATGGATGCGAGGCGCCGAGGCGCAGGGGCACGTTTCCGTAGGTTTGCACAAGCAAGCTGCATAACTTCGCTGCCATGTGCAGACATACACGGTACAGGTCACCCGTAAAATGTGTCACAGGGACTAGACACAAACTCTATGATGGCATTTGAATGGTTAATGAACTACACAGATAGTTGGAAAAAGTTGTCGAGCGAGGTCAAAGCGTAAAATATCTTGAGTAAGCTTCACCGGTGATTCTTATCTCCGGACGTTATACCTTTTATCCTCCCATCCACCTTATGTTGCTATCTTCCATTCAACGTTTCATGCTCCCAAGTTTCATACATTTTTGGACTTGACCCGTTTTCTCATCATACTTACATGTTTAACTAGCAGGACAGCCCGTGGGATCACAGGAGATGAATGAATAATCCCACTGCCATACAATTACCATAAGTAGGACAGCAAGTACAGTACAAATTGTTGCTTTCAGTATATTTCAGGGTATTTTGGCCCTCATATTCTCAATTACCAGCCCACAACTCTGCTGCGTCCTCCATCCTCCATCCTTCATCCTTCATCCTTTGTATATTGTGCACCTTGTTCCCAGCTCCTGTATGTTTACTGTTATTCATGACCATCATTATCTCAACACTTATCATCTTTCTCTTGTATTAATTTGCTGTCAAATTTTCTCACCATTGCTGTCATGTATCATTGTATGGTAACACTCTTGCTTTACGTAGACTCGAGCCAGTAGCTTTCAGTGTTGACACCTTGATGACAGTCGATCAATGGCGCCAGCGAAGCGACTGGAACTTTATCCGGCAGTTTCAGGGGTCGGATTTCAGTCATACAGAAGCAAACCCAGAAGCGAAACATTCTAAGGAAATTGATATATTCAGGGCAGTTTTGCATGGTTTCTCTTGATTCTTTTTTTTCTATAGGTCCTATAATATGCGAGGATTACGATCTGATTTTATCAGAATTTTTGAGGGCCTAAAAATGGCATCATATTTTAATTTATCTTTTGCTGCCAAAACCTGCCAAAAACCCAGAAGCGAAACTTTGGGCTAATTGGGCCTCTACATATCCGCATCCCTTTGGGATTGCTTGTAGCATGGCTTTCCATGCTCATAGAGTAGATTGAATCTATTGTATACCCAAAAATACCACAGATTTCATGGTACAATTCATAATATTTCAAAAACTGAGAAAAATCGCATTTTTGGCATAGTGTTCATATATGATCATATTATAATGGATTTATTATATCTAAGCTATGCTAATCATGTCCAGAAACCCTTCTAGAGGTTGTATAAAAAAAACCACATCCTAAAACACAATCTATATGACTCAAATATCAAATATTTCGCTTCTGGGTATTTTTCGCTTCTGGGTTTGCTTCTGTATTAAGGAGATCTATCCATTTCATTACACCTATTTGTACCTCCCCTTTTATCGCCCGCTACCCCGTCCCGGTGGCCGCCGCAGGACTTTCTTGTTTACTTTTTAATAATTATGTTTCGCAATATACAAGAAATGTGATTATATTTTATTTAGTGCCCATTATTCGATTTTTTAACATCGGTACTCATTGCTGGTCCAAGGACCCCAGAAACCAAATGACACATTGTGGCAACGCTGCGACGCGACGCGTTATTAGGGCCAAACGGTTGGTCCAGTCCCGGAGACAATGATATCTACTTAAAGAGGATAGTTAGATGATTCCAGGCATCCAAGTATCAAATAATTGGCACTAAAACTCACCAAGATACAATGAGCCCTTCCTCCTTGTATCTTCCCATAAATTTTCCGCTGTGAGAGAACAGTTGATTGGGTTGATGATAGTCAGTGAACTAAGGAGATTAGACAATTTCGGATGGCTAGGTTTCAAGATCGTTAAACGTAACGCCCACGCAAGGATTTTAGTGCAGGCGGTCGGGTCAATGATGGGAGTCAAGAATCACAAAACCGTTCCATTCTTGGATGTAAGTACTGAGTATTTAACTACCAAAATAATGTGAAATAAAATGTAAGTTACTAAGTAACTAATAACAAAGTGGATAATTCTACTGAACAACCCCCTTGCTGGCAACAACCCTCCCAAAAAGGAAATTTTTGTGAAAGCTAGTTTGGCAACCCCATCACACTTTTGTCACACATGCTTGAGTGTGATTTTTTTCAATTCTTTTGTGTGTGTTTTTTCTTTGAAAAAAAAGTCAGCTACTACCTCATGCCTCACCTTACTCAAGTTGTAATGCAAATCACTCAGATTCCCAAATAGGGCTGGTGGCAGTATCTGAAATTTAAAGACTCCAGACTTTGGGCAAATGCTTAAGGCTGAATTAAACTCAGATTTAGTAGCTCGAATACTAAAATATTCCCAATGTTACCCATTGCATATTGGTATCTAAATCTAAGATAATTAATATCATCAGCCATAAATTGGCATATCTGTATGACTAAATATGACAGATGGTAAGCTGCAAGTTGTAACTACAGAAAGGTGCTTAGATTGTTGCATGGCTACCTATGAAAATGCACTGTAATGCTGTACTTTACAGTCATGGTGCAACCCCTAAAGGCTACAATAATTGGAATACTGCACCAAGAGCAAATCTCTGACATTCACAAAAAATTGAGTTCTGAGGCAAGTTATCTGTTGTGACCTCAGTGTTACCGTGTGTGACCATATGTGACCTCAACTGGGTTGTTAAATAAGACCTGAGCCAAGGGGGTTGTTCAGTAGAATTATCCTAACAAAGTGGAGAGATGAAACTTGTAAGGTGTTTAGGCATAAATCAAATATATGAAGGATACTGGCGAGTGCTAAAGCATAGAATCTCATGAAGAGTTGCAGATTGGAGACCATCTTAGCACTCCCTTCAACAAAATTAACATGCCAACTTTGAACTCACCATGATATGAGCACTTCCTTTTGTGACACTGGTACTGGGAACCAAGATGACTAATGACTTGTTTGAGAAATTTAGCAACTTGGGCACCAGACTTGTTAGGCCATGTTGCGATGGAATAGCGCAAAGGACGTCAGATTTAAGGTAAGTGGTTTTATTGGAAATACTTTCACTGGGAGGTCATTCTGACAAAATCTGCTTCAGTGACATAAGTCCAATCAGACACAGGAAGGGAAATTCGAGGGTGTAAGTCTATAGTAGGGACAGATTAGTGATAATATCGAGTGAGCTAGAGCTGTGATGAAGTGGTGCAGCTTGAATATAGTACTATATATTCAAGTGATCACAAATTGAGTGAGGTTCCGAGTCGAGGATTGGCTGAGAGACTGAAATTAGAGAAAGAACCAAGTCTATTGGACAAAATAACTACATAATATATGGCATATAGGTTTAAGGTGGGCATAGCCTACTTATATAGGGATGTCAGCCATGGATGCGAGGCGCCGAGGCCGCAGGGGCACGTTTCCGTAGGTTTGCACAAGCAAGCTGCATAACTTCGCTGCCATGTGCCAGACATACACGGTACAGGTCACCCGTAAAATGTGTCACAGGGACTAGACACAACTCTATGATGGATTTGAATGGTTAATGAACTACACAATAGTTGAAAAAAGTTGTCGAGCGAGGTCAAAGCGTAAAATATTGAGTAAGCTTCACCGGTGATTCTTATCTCCGGACGTTATACCTTTTATCCTCCCATCCACCTTATGTTGCATATCTTCATTCAACGTTTCATGCTCCCAAGTTTCATACATGTTTGGACTTGACTCCGTTTTCCTCATCATACTTACATGTTTAACTAGCAGGACAGCCCGTGGGATCACAGGAGTGAATGAATAATCCCACTGCCATACAATTACCATAAGTAGGACAGCAGTACAGTACAAATTGTTGCTTTCAGTATATTTCAGGGTATTTTGGCCTCATATCTCAATTACCAGCCCACAACTCTGCTGCGTCCTCCATCCTCCATCCTTCATCCTTCATCCTTGTATATTGTGCACCTTGTTCCCAGCTCCTGTATGTTTACTGTTATCATGACCATCATTATCTCAACACTTATCATCTTTCTCTTGTATTAATTTGCTGTCAAATTTCTCACCATTGCTGTCATGTATCATTGTATGTAACACTCTTGCTTTACGTAGACTCGAGCCAGTAGCTTCGGTGTTGACACCTTGATGACAGTCGATCAATGGCGCCAGCGAAGCGACTGGAACTTTATCCGGCAGTTTCAGCGGGTCGGATTTCAGTCACATGAATGACGGACTTCAACAAATCTCGAAAATTGGAGGGGTCCCTTTTATCACCTTAGGATAAATCTGAGCAGAGCAAAACTTGCGTATTAGGCTAACAAAAAAACTCATGTTTTCCGATTTTTAATAGTCAAGTTTTTTATTGAGATATTTAACCATCTTTGATCAGCTGTTCGAATAGGGGTAGTCTCTTCGATCCTTCCTTTCTACTGCCATGCCGTTCGGTCCAAAAAAGCGACGCCTCTCTGATGCTGGATACAAGGCCTCTGGATCGGTTCGGAAAAAGTTGCGGCAAAGAAGCCCTTCTCCACGGCCCAATCGAGTTGCTTCTTCCTCTCAAATGTTTTTTGATATGGATATAGATGCTGGGTCGGAGTCGGATGGTTATGCACTCGAAATGCCCGTCAGCAGTGCCCCTGCATCGCCAAAATTCGACAGTGACAACGATGATACACCAGTTTCCCCAATCAATCTTGAGCCCCTCCCAAACATAATTCCCGCTACTCCCAGACGTGCCTCGAATAACACTCCAAAGCCACAGACCCCTATGTCAGTGCTGCTTAAAAGTCCTGCTTACTTGCGTGGCCGCCCTCGTATACATCGTTCACGCCATAATCCCTTAGCTGACTCTGAGCTGAGGAGTGCTCCTATACAGTGGGCTAATCAGACAGCTAGGTCAGAAATGAGGAGGGAGACAGCTGAAAAGTCGGAAGAATTCAAGGCCATCCAAGAACAACGTATACGCCAGGAAGTGGATGAGGCACAGCAGCTTTTTCGATCTATTACTAAGCCCAAGGCAGAAGGGGGATTCGGTTTTCATAGTATGAAGCACTTTGCGGAACGCTTATTTGGAAATGGCACCGATGCACAAATGAAAGCAAACATCACTCGTTGGTGTAATAACCATGGCTCGGATTTTGCATCCAATATCTTCGAACGTTCTACCCCTGCTTTCACCGATTTCCTTTCGAATTCCACTTTCTCCGAGAAGCTGCGAAAAGAGGGGGAGGCTATTCAAAAGCTACTATCGCGTCCATCAAAAATGTCAATGAGGGATTTGCTAGCCAGTTTCTCTATGCAAGACCTCAGTCGAGACTTAATGACAGTTGCCCCTACTCTCTGGGGTGTTCTTACTAGTGTCTCCTCTCAAAGAAAGTCTAGACGGGAGAAGGAACTTGTAATGTTTTTAATTCCGATCTATAGCACAAACTGACTATTTTTCAGGTTTTTACAGCGATCTGTGCTATGCTCAGCTTGGTCCGCTCACAGAAGGCCAATAACTTCCAGGTTATAATGGGATTTTTTCTCCTTGGATCCGGTGCAGGGAAGCGTGAAATTGCAGTGCTCGCACAGGCTGGACTCAGTGTTTCCCCGACTGCTATTAACAAGCACGTCAAACAACTTTCTCATGAAAACATCACACTCGTACAAAAAGTTCTCAAGTCCTTTTTGTGTTCCCTTGTATGGGACAACCTAAACTTCGCATTTCGAGTGGATTCACAGCGCCTGGACTCAAAAGATCATTTTGACAGTGGAACAACAGGTACATTTGTCGTTCAACATGATCCTGATACGGGTGCCCCTGCGACTCACGGCACACTTCCGTTTGACATGAAACCACCTCGAACTACTACAAAACCAGTTATTAATGACCATTCCTCCCTTCTCCTACCATCTCCCAGTGATATTCAGGCTCTCGAGCTATGCGCAATATGGCAACTCACTCAAATTGTGCTGGAACATAAACCCGAACTTGCACATCTCAAAGACCACTTCCCTCCCTGCCCCACTGTGGAGCAGATCGCTCTTCATGTTACCCAACAGTACCCTGCTCCAGCTTTGCATGAAGATGAATCCAGCATTGATGGTACCATCCGAGTGTACCTCTCCATGTTACGTAATGCTGGGGTCAGCGACGAGGATATCAAGAAAATTGGGCTTTTTTTCACTGACGGAGACCTTTTAACTGATTCGTTAGTTGACAAGGTATTTAAAAAACAGTAATTTCACCTACTCACCATTGTGAACTAATCTATGGCAGGTCGAATCTGGCCGTCGCAATAGTGCCGAATCTGAGGTCCTTGAAAGCCTTAGAGCAGTCATCCGGCGTTTTGGGTTGTTCCATGCTAAAATGGCTGGTGCACGTATGGTGATCAATGAACACTGGGGAAAGCCAAACTCACCGTGGCCGGGAAGTCTGTGGTGGGAGCACACGAAATCTATTAAAGCGTAAACCTATCAGTGCTGGATGGCAATCAAAAAAAGCAGCACCTTGGAAACCAACTCACGAATTTATACAGATATCGCTCAGTGCTCATGTCCTTGATGCATTTCGTATTCATTGTGGCGAAGAGGACTTTAACCACTGGTCGTCGAAAGCTACATTGGATGATTTAATGGATGTTTCGAAGAAGGTATACGCAAACCTATTCAGCTCTGCAGCATACGAGAAGCAGAAGGAAGCAGACAAACCTGATACAGTGCTCATGAACAACATTCTCTATAACCGTGATGCGCTCTATTACTGGCTCTTGGTCAAATCGAATAAAGGCAGGTGACATTGGTCGAGTCGTTCTTGTTCTTCGAATCTGGATGGTCATGATGCGGACCCCCAAAACCATGCCTCGGTACGCTAATGCCATATTTGAAACCTTGGGCCGATTACAACAATATCCCGAGCGAGCTCGAAAGCTGTTCCTCCATAACTGGCTTGTCAACCTTACTGGAAATGCGGATGGATTCAAGGAGGTTGATCTCCTCCAAGAACATACCAATTTTTGGCTCAAGGTGAGCTGGAACAAGTCAAGAACAATAGCTTACTGACCTATGAGCTAGATTGTTTATGGTGCAAAAGGAGTGAATCGTAACTGGGAATGGCTATCAATGATTTCGGTTTGCATATATTCTTTGCGTGAAGCGCTCCGCACCGTGCAAAAGACATTCCATATCCCTGTTTACGGCACTCATCACACCACACCCAGTATTGCGAAGGAGATCCAGCTCATTGCAGAGATGTTGCAAGAGGAGAGAATACAGGAATATGTTTTGGACCGCCTTGCTAACCAGGACATGGATGCCATTCGTGACCTTATTCGTGAAGGGTCGAGATACGCCAACAAATGATCAGCATTTTCCCAATACCATGATAACGAGGCCATCGTTGAGAATCTCGGTGTTCACAGTGATGCTGTTGCTGCAGATAGGGAGGAAGATGTTGATGAAGATATGGAGGGCCAGGAATTCTATATTCCAACTGAAGAGGATCTTGCAATGGATGATGATGAGCCAATTAATCTTGCAGATGAACTTCTAGAGAGGGCAATATTGTTGGTGGATGCAGAAGCATCAGGAAAAATGGTCTGGGCCAAGGATAGCCTAGGTAACCTAAGCCTCCTAGGTTACAGGGGCTGGACTTGGGATGGCCTAGGCAGCCTAGGCCTCCTAGGCTACCTAGGACTATCTCAGGCTGCCTGAGGTTTCCCCAGGGTTCTTCCAGGTTTCCTCAGGTTTTCTCAGGTTTCTCAGGTTTTCTCAGGTTTTCTCAGGTGACTCAGGTTGTCAAAAGTCCACCCCCTAATTCCTAGGTCATCCTAAAGGAACCTAGGCAACCTAGGTGGCCTAGGTGGCCTAGGTGTCTTTGAGTTACCTTGAGGTTAACTTCAGGCCATCCAAGGCCCAAACAGTTTTTCCTGATGAGATTGATTTATATTATCCTATATCTATTGTTATATCTGAATTCGTGATTTAGAAGTTGTATTTTTCCATGGTAATAGCTAGCTGAGCTTCGAAAACACCCTCTAGATCATCCACGTACTTATATATAAGTGAGTTTGGTTCATTGAATGTGTGCGCGTTATTGAACAAAAGCCGCCAAGCAGCTGCAAACTCTGCCATTGTTGCATAACCCTTGGAAGGACCCGCGAGCATCAGATTTCGGATATGGGACATTGAAATTGGATTCTTGATGACTTCGTAGTATATGGGCCAAGTCTGTACGGACGTGTTAGCTTGCTATAGTCATGGGCATGAATGCCAAATGTCTGTGAATATTCATGAATATATTCACATTTGGCACTCGAATGTTGAATGTCTGTTATTGAAACATTCATATTCATCCGAATGCACACTCGAATGTGAATATCCGTTTCAAGACAACAAACATTCGATGTTAGAACTTCGAATATATTCAAGTACATTCGAGTTAAATACTTAATAAAAACCACACAGTCAGAGGTTCGAACACTCAAGCACAACTTACCCACAACTTAGTAAGCATATCACAACAGTGCAATAACCACTTACGCCAAGATGACCATGCAATAAAAGGCAATCATATGTAATTTAAGGCACTATTTTAACTACATAATAGTATGACTTAAAGACAAGCCCAAAGTTCAATGTAGTAAACTAAAAGAGATAGGTATGTAGAAGTTTTTGCAGGAGTTGGATGTAACAAAATTAGAATGGAGTAGAAATACAAATCTCAGTTAAGACTGGGCAATCCATTAGCCCGTCGATGCAAGAAATAAGGTAATAAGGAGTAGAAATACAAAGTTCAGTTGAGACTAGACAATCCGTTCACAACTGTCGACAGGAGAGAAAAAGTTCAGATGCAAGAAAAACTATACTAAAGCAAATGAGGAAGCACAGGGGCATGTTTGAAAAAGTCAGCAAAAGTTGCAACATAATGGAAAGCAATGTGATACTTGGCTGTGTCCATGTCTTTACATGACACAGCCTTATCAACAAGCTTTGCAGCAAGCCTATGTGTATTTTCATGTATGCCCGGCATCCCACCCCTCCAACCGCACATAACACGATACAGCTTATACATTGCTGCCCGCCGAGTAGCTTGATCCCTGGAGCTAAAGCCAGTGTTGCCCTCCGCTGTGAAACCAGGTAAGAATACAGACACTTTCACCTTCCACTCTTCATAGGTCAATGCATCCAATTCATCAAACATTGGTTGCTCGCCCTCTTCAAGCTCTACACTGTCAAAACCATCTGGCTGCAGCTGATACAGGTATTGATCTGCCATGGCAAGCTCCAACTTGAACGAAATTGTAAAGATTTCCTGAAGGATCTCTTTACAAACAGAGTCGGGGATCTCTTCAGGATACTGTATGCCACACCATGACGGAACGACCTTGTGGAGATCAGCAAGGTCAAGATTCTGTAACAAAAGATCAGAAAAATGTCAAAGCAGAGAAGTTAACCACATACAATATTGGCATTATCCAATTCTGCCTGCATATCTGCAATGAACTTGCCTCGTATCTTCCCCGCTTGTGAATCCTTCTTCGTCCCATGTAGTTCCAACCCCAAGATTTTACGCCAATCACCCGCCGACCTCAAGCATTCCAGCATCCCCTTTGAGCGAATCCTGTACATTATCACCAAGCGCAACTTCAGGTACATTGCAAAGTAAGCCTGGCGGGAGTCATCCTGGCTGTGATTTGCAAAGAGTGCAGGCTCCGGAAGCACATAATTACAAGAGACATTGGGTCGTGGACCTTGTTGCTGGTCAAAATCATGACTGAAGGTATAGCATGCGTCAGACCAAGCCTCGATTGACATGGGCATGAGCGGTGATTCAACATTGAGGAATTTATCCTGATCGCCCTTCTGGGAACTTGGTTTTGACTTCTTCTTTCAATCTGACAAAATAATAAGTCATTGAAATCAGAGGATATGAAAAACAACAATCGTGACCCTTTCGATGATTTTATCAACAGCACTCAATCAAATGAAGATGCAATTCTGTATTGGACAGCAGCATTACCGCCGGGCAACTCTGAGCCTACCACTCTTTTGCATGCACTTGCAAGTATGGCACTTGACTTCCTGTCAGCTCCTGCTGCTAGCATGGATGTTGAGCGATTGTTCTCACACTCAGGTCTGGTGGTAGCAAAGCATTGCTATAACCTCACGCCAGATCATATTCGCCAGAGTACGGTTCTTAGTAATTGGCTGAGCATTGATGGACTTGTTCCTGTCAAAGCAATCTCTCTTTGTCTAGACAAACGGTCAGGGAAGGAGAAGCAGGATGCTGAGTTTTTGAAATGGACAGATACTGATTTAGATGATGAAGAAGAGGAGCAAGAGGAGGAAGCGGAGGAAGAGGGAGAAGGGAGTGACTAAGGTTTACTTTCAATTATGCACTTTGCCAATCTAACTTCGAATCATTTATACTAATATTACAGTCATTATACTTCCTTATAGACCATGTTTTGTACTTGCAGAGTTTTTACTGAAACATTTGAATATAATATTCTTATACATTCAACATTCACGCATTCGAATGTGTGAATGTCTTGCTTGGTAAACATTCAAGTGTGAATATCCACTTTGGGGGTATATATATTCAACCCTCGAAGGTCAAATGCATTCGAATGTACATTCGTGCCCATGTCTAGCTTGCTAAGCACTGAAAGAAAAAAAGAACTAACTGTTTTCCGAGGGAGAGCCAAGAAAGGTTGACATTTGCACTCTTCTTCAAAATGTTGATTATTTTGTGGACCCTTTTTCACCATCTGACCAGTGCGAACATTGTAAACAGCTTCGTAACATTCTCGAAAGGCATTTTTGAGAGTTTCGCGATACTCTTTGTTAGCAGTGTTCACTAAATGCTGATGCTCTTGCTCTTCATGAGCAACTTGCACAGGATCAAGGTGAAGAGAACAGATACCAGACACGATTAAAACAACTTCAGTGCCATATCGTTCAACTCCCAAGCCCCAAGGGATCACATGTCAAAAGATGTCCACCGTAGTTACCATCCTCGGTCAAGCGGCAATTTTGTTGATAACATTGTCATCAAGGAGATAGCTGCTAGAATTGATACTTGGTTAGGATAATAAGTTTGAATAGCCTCGTGACACCAGTTGCACAATGCATCTCTGACTGCATTAGAGAGTTTCTCGGAAGGTTGAGTTGTACGAGGGGCACAAGTGAGATATGGGTATGAGATCTTGATAGTTTCAATGGGAAACTTGTCAGGTTGGCAGTTGTCACAGCATCGAGCGTTTTGGGTTGGGCAAAGAGGAGCACTGGATAGAATTAGTTAAGAATTGTTACAGTATATTTTGAACATGCACTTTTCCCTTCATTGTTGAAAAAATTGTCCCATGGAATGCGGCGACAGTTGGAAGTTGCAATAAAAAGAGAAAGGTATTTGCGATCTCATGCCTCCAGAGCTGATTGTGCTTTCTTCTTCTTCCTTGACCCTCGCTGGACCTTCTCTGGCTCAGGCGGATCCTTGCGATCAATAACAGCAATATGGTCTTGTGCGAGGTTCGGTGGGAGTCTCTTCATGTTCACTATTGTTGGCATCGTCAGTCATCGTCTCTCTCAATTTCCAACACCGTAAGATGCTTGGCATAAGATGCTTTCGTGATGAAAAGAATGGCCTCTCCGATATCCATGAGTCTGCGAAACACAGCAACCGATTTTCTGAATAAGGGATAGAAAGGATAGAGGTTCGTGCCATAGAATGACACGCTTAATCCCTGGGAAGTCCATACCCTATACAACATTGAGACTGAGATGTAAATAATCAACCGAAAAAAGGACGTACCATACCCAATGCATCAGTTGCGATGACACAGCAAAGACGTCCAGAGCGTAGACCATCTTGAATCTCGCGTTTTCGTTTGTCGGATATATTTCGATGATAGAACTCGATAGAGTTAGGAGACATATGCGGCGGGCAGTGACGGCGAAGAAAGTCCTGTATTTCCTCGGCCTCGGTGCGACTGTTCACATAGACAAGTGTCTGTGGGAATTCAGCATTCGAATCGGTTGGAAATAGAGCGAGAAGGTCGGCGTAAGTGGTGCTGGGATGTTGAAGAATACGGACCGACAAAGCGACATTACATTTCGCGTTTGAAACTGCAACACGCGCGGAGCGCTGTGGAAGGCCAACCTTGAATAAGGTATCACGAATAACATCCTCAGGCATGGTAGCAGAGGCAAGAAGGACAGGAAGTCCACTCGGAATTCGTGCAAGAAGCTTACCAAGCTCTGCATACTCGGGACGGAAATCCTCACCCCATTCACTAGTGCTATGAGCTTCGTCGATGACAAGCTCCACGAGGTTCTCCCGGAACGTCTTGTTCTTGAGTACTTTGTCATGGAACAGGGTTGAGAGAGCCATTTCCGGTGAGACAAAGATAACACGATGTTTGAGGCGAACTGGGCCATCCGTGGATTGCTACCATAACATTATCAGCAAGGAATATTAGAACAGAAGTATAGGATACGCACCTCGAAGATATCCTCAATTTTACCCCCCTCCGAGTTCACAGCAAGTGCTGGGATACCTTTCTCCCTCAAAGCATCTGCCTGTGAGTTCATAAGTGCATTCAGAGGACTAACAACCAATGCAACATTCTGAGAGATTAGAATATCCTCTTTAGACTCCCAATTGTAGAAGAATGGATACCAGAATCCGATAGTTTTGCCTCCACCGGTAGGGACATCATAGACAGTGGTCTTGCCTTGTAGGATGTTCTTTCCAGCAAGCTTCTGGTGTTCTCTAAGCTCTGCTATACCAAAGACTTCGCATAACAGCCTCTCAGCCCTCTCCAGACGTCCTTGGTCGAGTGTTTGAGGGTATTTGGGTGCCATGAAATGGAAGTAAAAGACCAGTGCCGGAAGTGATCGACGCGTCGCTAGCGGCGGAACGAACGCGAATTGGAAAAAAATAAAAACATGAGTAGTTTCAGAATTTTTCAGCGAATTGTTTTATCCATATGTGCAGGTTGTACGATGAAAAAAGGGACATGGTATATTGGAGGAAAAGACGAAGTTCAAACAATTACGTCATGGAAGTCCGACCTGCCAAAACTGCCGGATTAAATTCCAGTCCCTCTGCCGAGAAAGTGATTCCGCGCATCACGTCTCTGCAGCAGGGAGTGGTTCGAGTCTATGCTTTACGGTTTTATCATCTATGCATTGAGTGACTGACTAAGTAAACATTAAAGCCCTCTGCCCAACTCTGCCCAGAAAAAAAAGTTGTTACTCACCTTGTCCCTGTCATTCTTGATTCTGATGTCTTGCATCCTTGTCCAAAAACCTCTTCCAGGATTACACCATATTAGCTGCATGTCTCAGAACAATTTTGAGAAATGGAGCTATTCAAAAAAAAAAAACAAAAATTGACCAAAAACATTAAATACTTTAAGACATGGGGCTACTATGGTCTATTCCCTCAGGGTTTTATCCAATTTCTATGCGCCTTCTTTAATCCACAGCCATGTGTTGATACCTCACTCACATCTTGGTTCAAAATCTTATCCATAGTTTTTCAGTTACTTAGTTTTACTTTACTTCTTCTTGTTTTTACCTCTGAATTCATATTCAGCCTTGGTTTTATCTCTTTTATTTTTGAAAGATCTCATCAGCAAAACCTAGGGGAACTGTGGATTGCTGTGGGCTGCCACTGTACACAAACCCCAATACAATCCACAGAAGCCACAGAGCTGTCCAGTTCTGCACAGAGGAGACCTTGCTGTAGGATCACCCAGATTTTGCTGATGCTTGCCTTATTGAAAGGAAGACAATGTACTTACCCCTTACCTCCACCGGTATCCCACCTCCCCATATAGATACATGATAGGGTTCAGCACCATACTGTAGTATACAGGTCATATTTTTATGGTGACCTATACTTGTAAGCCTATCAATATGCATGCATGCAGCCATTCAACCATTCTCTTGTAGATTTATCTGATGTTGACCTTTATATGCAACTCAATTGTCCAACTTGCTCAAGCAATGCTAATGCTTGCTGTTCTTCTTCCTCCATATCCAGCTTCTAATATGTCTTGCCTCAAAGTATGAGTACATGCCCATCAGCAATCCTTCCACCTTCAACATCTAATAATATTAGTGTGGGCCCTGTAGCTCCCTCTTCTCATGTCAGTAAGCAGATAAAGCTATGCCAAAGCCTGGACCTAGTAAAGATATACAGAATCATAAACATCAAGTGTGTGTGTGTTTACCAGTAGCCAGCTCCACCACAAACAATAGGGTACAGTGAATAAATCAAAGCCATATTAATAACAATCTTAATCACATAAACATTAGGAGAGGCTATCATCAACATGGTCAACCACACAATATTCACATTTGCACATTCAATGAGATTGACAAATGAAAGAAGCCATTTTCAACATGTTAGTAACAAATCCAATGTGAAAAATTTATATCTGCATCTAGATAATATTTTTCTTACTTGGAGAACTATCTTGGATAGGAGATATTCATGAAATAGTACACAATTAACATTGTGAATCCACATTTGCTTTGACCTGGGAATTACCTGGGAATCACTTGATTTGGACAGTGCTTCCAGTGCTCCAGAGCCCCAGGACCTAGTTGCACTGGCATGTATTGGATAGAGTTTTTAGAGGTTCTATTTTCGCCTTATTTGAGAATAAAAAGTTTGTATTATTCAACTTTTAATTCCGGGAAGCGTTGGTTGGCTCTGGCAGGTGCTGGTTTGTATTTGGTTGTTTTGGGAGTGTTGGGAATTTTTGGCCTTGCTGTTAAAAATAAAATACAAAATACATGTTTTTCTGAAGTTTGGTTTCATTGCCTTCCTGCTGTGAACCATCAGATCAAAGAGATAGTAGCAAGATGGTGGTATGAGAGAAATAAAATGGGAAGCATCGCAAACTGGTGATGCACTCATTCGGAAGCACACCTCTATTTTCTGTTTGCATCAAATTTTGCCAGGGTACTCTCATGCTTGAATTTCCACAAAAAACACTACCAAACATTGGCAAGCAATAGCTCAATGAATAGTGCACTGATCTTCAAAATTTTGAGTGTGCTAGAAAGCAATGAACAATGTAGGTTGTCTTGAGGTTGTCCCATAGTCAGACTTAGCTTATTTTGCATTAAATTTATCATTGCTTCCTGGATGTACTTTGACTGTGTGCAAATTTCGGGCCTTTATTGAGCCTTACAAAGTGTTTATCTACTGCTAGATATGTTTCTGTACATGTATTTGAGGTTACCCCATGAAAAAATAAGAGCCCAGAGCATTCTACCTGGCCCACCACAAACTGAAAGTTGACTGTGAGCATCCTTTTGACTCCTTGCATCTCTATCCCAGGATTTGTATGCAATTTGTGCCATTTCTTGTGGTACTCTTGATACCAGTCCTGGATGGTTCTTGCTGGAATCCTGAAGTAATTGGCTACAGTTCGACAGGAAGCTGCTCTCCCACGCAAATCTGAAAGTGGATGACCACGGGTCATGAGAGTAAGAGTTAGAGTGTAACGCACTGCAAGATCTGGGAATTCCGTTTGTTCAGCCAGTTCTTATTTACATTTTTCTATGGGGTAACCTTTGATACATGCAAATAAACAATTCTAGCAATATATAAATGCTTCAGAAGCCTCGGATAAAGGCCTGAAGTTTGCGCACAGTCAAAGTACATTCTGGAAGCAATGTTGAATTTAATGTAAGCTTTACGGGTTTTATCATCTATGGCAGTTGAGTGACTGACTCAGTACAGACATTAAAACTAACTGTTTTCCGAGGGAGAGCCAAGAAAGGTTGACATTTGCGCTCTTCTTCAAAATGTTGATTATTTCGTGGACCCTTTTTCACCATCTGACCAGTGCGAACATCGTAAACAGCTTCGTAACATTCTCGAAAGGCTTTTTCGAGAGTTTCGCGATACTCTTTGTTAGCAGTGTTCACTAAATGCTGATGCTCTTGCTCTTCATGAGCAACTTGCACAGGATCAAGGTGAAGAGAACAGATACCAGACACGATTAAAACAACTTCAGTGCCATATCGTTCAACTCCCAAGCCCCAAGGGATCACATGTCGAAAGATGTCCACCGTAGTTACCATCCTCGGTCGAGCGGCGATTTTGTTCAATAACATGTCATCAAGGAGATAGCTGCCGAGAATTGATACTTGGTTAGGATAATAAGTTTGAATAGCTCGCGACGCCAGTTGCACAATGCATCTCTGACTGCATTAGAGAGTTCCTCGGAAGGTCGAGTTGTACGAGGGGCACAGAGTGAGATATGGGTATGAGATCTTGATAGTTTCAATGGGAAACTTGTCGGGTTGGCAGTTGTCACAGCATCGAGCGTTTTTCGGGTTGGGCAAAGAGGAGCACTGGATAGAATTAGTTAAGAATTGTTACAGTATATTTTGAACACTGCACTTTTCCCTTCAGTTGTTGAAAAATTGTCCCATGGAATGCGGCGACAGTTGGAAGTTGCAATAAAAAGAGAAAGGTATTTGCGATCTCGTGCCTCCAGAGCTGATTGTGCTTTCTTCTTCTTCCCCTCGCTGGACCTTCTCTGGCTCAGGCGGATCCTCGCGATCAATAACAGCAATACGGTCTTGTGCGAGGTCGGTGGGAGTCTCTTCATGTTCACTATTGTTGGCATCATCATCATCGTCTCTCTCAATTTCCAACACCGTAAGATGCTTGGCATAAGATGCTTTCGTGATGAAAAGAATGGCCTCTCCGATATCCATGAGTTGCGAACACAGCAACCAATTTTCTGAATAAGGGATAGAAAGGATAGAGGTTCGTGCCATAGAATGACACGCTTAATCCCTGGGAAGTCCATACCCTATACAACATTGAGACTGAGATGTAAATAATCAACCAAAAAAAGGATGTACTATACCCAATGCATCAGTTGCGATGACACAGCGAAGACATCCAGAGCGTAGACCATCTTGAATCTCGCGTTTTCGTTTGTCAGATATATTTTGATGATAGAACTCGATAGAGTTAGGAGACATATGCAGCAGGCAGTGACGGCAAAGAAAGTCCTGTATTTCCTCGGCCTCGGTGCGACTGTTCACATAGACAAGTGTCTGTGGGAATTCAGCATTCGAATTGGTTGGAAATAGAGTGAGAAGGTCGGCATAAGTCGTGCTGGGATGTTGAAGAATACGGACCAACAAAGTGACATTACATTTCGCATTTGAAACTGCAACATGTGTGGAGCGCTGTGGAAGGCCAACCTTGAATAAGGTATCATGAATAACATCCTCAGGCATGGTAGCAGAGGCAAGAAGGACAGGAAGTCCACTCAGAATTCGTGCAAGAAGCTTACCAAGCTCTGCATACTCGGGACGGAAATCCTCACCCCATTCACTAGTGCTATGAGCTTCATCGACGACAAGCTCCACGAGGTTCTCCCGGAACATCTTGTTCTTGAGTACTTTCTCATGGAACAGGGTTGAGAGAGCCATTTCCGGTGAGACAAAGATAACACAATGTTTGAGGCAAACTGGGCCATCCATGGATTGCTACCATAACATTATCAGCAAGGAATATTAGAACAGAAGTATAGGATACGCACCTCGAAGATATCCTCAATTTTACCCCCCTCCGAGTTCACAGCAAGTGCTGGGATACCTTTCTCCCTCAAAGCATCTGCCTGTGAGTTCATAAGAGCATTCAGAGGACTAACAACCAATGCAACATTCTGAGAGATTAGAATATCCTCTTTAGACTCCCAATTGTAGAAGAATGGATACCAGAATCCAATAGTTTTGCCTCCACCGGTAGGGACATCATAGACAGTGGTCTTGCCTTGTAGGATGTTCTTTCCAGCAAGCTTCTGGTGTTCTCTAAGCTCTGCTATACCAAAGACTTCACATAACAGCCTCTCAGCCCTCTCCAGACGTCCTTGGTCGAGTGTTTGAGGGTATTTGGGTGCCATGAAATGGAAGTAAAAGACCAGTGCCGGAAGTGATCGATGTGTTGCTAGCGGCGGAACAAACACGAATTGGAAAAAAATAAAAACATGAGTAGTTTCAGAATTTTTCAGCGAATTGTTTTATCCACATGTGCAGGTTGTCCAATGAAAAAAGGGACATGGTATATTGGAGGAAAAGACGAAGTTCAAACAATTACGTCATGGAAGTCCAACCTGCCAAAACTGCCAGATTAAATTCCAGTCCCTCTGCCAAGGAAGTGATTCTGCACATCATGTCTCTGCAGCAGGGAGTGGTTCGAGTCTATGTAGACATCAACGATGAGATACACCGGCTAGTTTGTGCTGTCGGTGCAGGAAATTTTTGCAAGAGGCATGATGAAGAGATGATAGCAAAACTTTTGGACATATATTCACAACGAGAAGCAATGCAACATCAACGGTCAATCAAATTGTACCCTTCCATCGTTACAGTGGATTCCAAAAACCTTGGCATGTGCATCTTTTTTTCAAAAATAAATATCTCGTAAATGCCTCTAGGCACGCGCTTGAGTTGGCACTTCCCGGCCACTCTCAAGACACACAAGGCACACATCTTCCTAATCCCTAGTCTCTCAGTGAATTTACTGTGAAGACAGTGTTTTCATAGCAGGATATGATAGATACGAGCTCACAACATCAAAAAAAGACCTAATCTTACTGTAATATGAAGGTAATTTCACTGATTGAATGGAATTGAACATTTAGCAAACATCTGCATGCACCATAAACAGGTCTGAAACCTTTTCAGAATGGGATCCTATGGCTCCTATAAGCTATTCATCTTCAAAATACTATTTGAGCTTGAGTTCTCTGGATTCTGTACCATCTGGAACACTGGAGAAGAGCCCACTGGCTTATGGGAAAGTACTGATGGCTGTGGTTATGAGATATTTATTTTTGAAAAAAATTTGATGCACATGCCAAGGTTTTCGGAATCCGCTGTAACATAATGTCAAGCCTAGCTCATACAGCTGTGTTCATAACTACTATGGTACGCAGGGATATGCTTTTCTACATAAAATGCTCAATGAAGCCAGTTTCTATAATCGGGCAACTTTTGCAATTATTTTACAACATCTTTACTGTCTATTTGTCAGTACCAGATACTTTGTGGAAGGTATACTTGAGACAAATGAGTACACTAAAAGAAACATTGAGTTGTATACACCCATCAAACATTCAGGAACACAAGAAAATGAATTACAAAAGTGCAGGCAAAGTGCTACACACCCAATTGAATATCATAAGAGGTCAGATCTAAAATTTCTAAGGGAAACATGAAGAATAGCATGATGGAGAGAGGAACCGGTAAAGAGAGAGCTCAAGCGTGATGATCACCTGTGCCGTTCTGCTCGGCAGTGACCAACACAATCTGATTTTGAAAATGTCATCGATTCTGAGTGCGTCATTGGCGGTTCTGTGAGACTGCTGGTTCTGCCACCTTTGCCGCCTACGTGACAGGATGGTGACTACAGCCATAAAAAAACAGCATATCCTTGTTTTTGCTCGGGCAGCGCCTGATGCAACGAGGAAAATTGTAAAAAATCTAGGAAGCTCGATTCGGGGGTTTTAAAGTAGGTCAAAACGATCTGTCTACTCAGAATTTCAAGAGCTTCTTTCATTGTGTCCCAACTGCATCGGAAGCATATCCCTGTGTACCATAGTATGTGGAATTTGAAAAATTTCGAAAACTTTATGTGGCTATGCCCCACAGCTTTACAAAGACAAGCGCTAAGACAAGCGCTAGAAAATGTCGTGCACTGGGGTACGCACTCACCGGCGCTTAATATCTCCGAAATAAAACAAAGTTTGGCCATTGGGCTCCTTAAATTCTGGAAAAATCAAAAGAAATACCAGAATAAATAATTAGGGGGCGGGATATGTGCTCACTGAGGGCGCAGAAGGCTGCAGAAGGTCATCAATAGTGTGACGTGTCTGATACCAACCGTTGCCATGTAACTCTAGCGCTTGTTTTTGTAAAGCTGTGAAGCATAGCCACATAAAAGTTTTCGAATTTTTTCAAATTCCACATAGTTATGAACACAGCTGTAATGTATGATAATATCCAATCTAGCCTATTTTTCATGCAAGCATATCATTTTTCCAAGTTATAGACCATAGCATGATATTTATACACAAAAATCAGCCACTTCATGCGATATTCCACATAGGAAAGAAAGAACTGCGCGTGGTCACTATGATCCAGGCTCAGCTCGCGCTGTCACTTGCAGTAGGTTGTAATAGTACACGGGAACAGTGGTTGTATATTTGGGCTATTGCTACAGTAAGTAACGAGCTAGGAGAGGGGACAAAATTAAGTATGTATGCACTAATGTCGGACTATAGCAGTAGTAGAGGCAGTCGTAAGTGCAAGAAATCATGATACATATGTGACATCAAGCAAGCAAGCGTCCGTCAAGAAAAGGCCAGCTTCAAGTCATCAAACCAAACTACTCAACTACCGGAATCGCATTAGGCAGCTAGCTCAGTAGCTAAGCGGACTTGGGCGCATAACGGGGAAGAGATTCAACCGGTTTTGAGATAAAGTAGCCTAACCAGATCGAACGTTAGATCCTAACATCCGAATACCATAGTAGATCACGGACCTTTCATAGCAGCAGCTTTCTCTCCCTGTCTTCCAAAACCCATACCGGCGGGTCTACCACTAGAGGAGCTACCCTCCGAACTATCCGAAGCAGTCGAGTTCCTCCCTTTCTCTCCAAAGACATTGGACACAAACGACGGCGCATGGGAAATAATTGGGGCTATCGGCACGCCAGCGACATGTGTTGGGATTGCACTCTTTGCGTGCTCCCGCCAAGAGGTAAGTGATCTCTTTGATTTAGCACCTTGACGGAATATAAGACCGACGAGGATGTTGACGCAGCCAAGGGAGAAGAGGAAGAAGGCGGAGACGAGAGTAAAGTCGTCGACGAAATGAGATAAGATGGCGGCACCGATTCTGTAGGAGCAAAGATTGACCCAAACAAAAAGAGAGAGAGAGAGAGAGAGAGAGAGGGAGGGAGTAGAAAGTTAGGTTAGGCTTGGACCAAGACGCAGGGGGTATGCGGTTGAACGTACAAACACTCTATAACACCCAACGCACCCAATCCAAAGTCCTTCCCCAGCACAGGGAAAAATCTATTGAAAAACGACGCCGGCCAGCCCAGTTCTGATAGTACAAGGACGAGAGTTTGGGCTATGATCAAGAGCCTGTTTAGGACGGCCCAGAAGACTCCGGCGGGTTGGTTGGGGACTGTGCTGTCCCTGAATGAAGGGACGAGATAGTTAGTTAATTAATGCATGTAGGTATGTGCAGGGAAAGCTGAAACTCACTCGATATAATCACAATTAAGCATATCCGTTATCGTCGAATTACTCGACGAATCAGTATTGACAGAGCCCTTGGCTGCCATAAACCGATTAACAGCTTCGACATCGTGGACGAGGGTAACGATGTTACTGCTGAAAACGAGAATGAGGGCAATAATGCTCAATGCGCGGATGATGTTGAGGGAGATGAAGAGGTCTATGAACGTGAAGGAAAGGAGGAAATTGTATTAGTATCAGTGAAGTCGGCCTAGGGAGACTAGAGAGGTATAAGGAGGAAAACTTACAAGCACGAGGGGGGAGCATCATAGTGGTTGTAGTATTTGTTTAGAGGTAGGTCGTCGTCGGAAGAACAAGTGCAAGCAGCCAGGCAAGCAGTAGAGATTCAAGTGCAGGATCGTTAATGAGCGTATACGTAGGGCGTAAAAGAAAGAGAAAACGCGACTCAGTCGACGTTGGCAGGGCTGGCGTGAGCAGCGGAAGTGGGAGAGTGGTGGTGGGTGGTTAGGATCCCACTGGACCTTTTTGTACACGTTCCATTGACAGAAGAACAATGGTATTACGTTTCCGTTTCCGTTTACCGTGCGCTGTACGGCGAAACGTGTTCAGTGAATACAATAGCCTTGATTCTAGATGGAGAACAAAAGGAAGAAAAGACAATGGACTATAAGCGCGATTGGGCGCTAAAGTAAGCGCTCAACTTTTGCTTCTTAGATCTTGCAGTTGAACAGTGAGCACCAAAAGCGAGAAAGATGTCTTCCCGTCCCAAATCACCCACTCGCCAACAACTATCCTCCCGCCTCGCATACGAGAAGAAGATTCCTAACTTTCTTCTCGACTACAGAACAAAGTCAACGGGATTTCTAATGACGACGACGACGACGAATACGGATACAGGGAACGAGAAGCAGGAGGAGGTTACGACGGCGATGACAACTACGGCGGTGACGAATTCGAATATGTCAATGATGGTTCTGGTCGGCCGCCTATTCCCGTACGACCAAGGGAAAGGCCAGCGATACCAGAACGGCCTGCAGATGATCCAGGCAGCGCCGATGAGGATGATGTCGAGAAGGATGAACTGCCTCAAGTGGTAGTTCTGAAAGCGGGAAAACATCTTACGGAATGGGAGGCGGAGAATGTAAAGAGGAAAGGTGTGTTATAAGCTACTTCTATCTATGAACCTGTACTGACCGAAGCCATAGAGAAAGGCCTTCCGCCTCTACCTAATCCCGACCTGAAAGATCTGAATCCGAATCTGCAGGACGAATCAGCAAAGTCCCAATCAAAGAAAATCAAAGACAAGTCTCATAGCTTGTC
This sequence comes from Gymnopus androsaceus JB14, assembly GCA_009733575.1. Taxonomy (NCBI): domain Eukaryota; kingdom Fungi; phylum Basidiomycota; class Agaricomycetes; order Agaricales; family Omphalotaceae; genus Gymnopus; species Gymnopus androsaceus. The sequence continues at coordinate 57,401 of ML769422.1, forward strand.
ATTCTCATCCGGTCCCAGCAGCAGTAGTAAACCTTCCAGCTCGAGTTTCAAACGAAAGATCCTTGGGGATGCTGAAGATCGACTCGAAACCGAATCTACCAAGGAAAGTAAGCCGAAGAAGAAGGCAAAAAAGAACAACAAAAGTAAAACATTGTTATCTTTTGGTGACGATGCTTAGAACGACTTACGGTGTGTTCACTGATATCACTTTATCCGATCCTAAATTTCTTCTATAGACTCCCTCTTGTTTCAATGAGCGCGTACATGCGTAAAGATGGGCACCTACGGGCTTACTGCGTACAGCGGTGCTGTACCAGCTCTGTTACTCCGCTGACTTCAAACCTAGACTGACCAGTACACCAGTTACTGATAGCTACGACGCGTCCGGCCAATAATGCTACATGCTGTATGTATTATATAGTTCATCCCTAATTTCATCTAAGGTGGCTGTTGTAATTTTAGTCCTTCATGTTTGCTTAACCGATGTTCCTACAATTCGCGAAGCATCTACTGGTATATTTTCTTTTGCTTAATCGCCTCTGACAGGTCTGTTCTCCTCCCTGTCATCGTCTCGTTTCCGGGCCTCCTACAACCATACCCAAAAAAACACTTGATTATAAAACTTATACTTGCCATCTTCGCGTGCACTGTCCTTTGCCAGCATCTTTCGCTAGCAGTCAATGCTCATTACTAAATATGACTCAAGCACTGGTCAATGAGGATTCAAGTTCATGGAAATGGAAATCCAAACCTACGCTATGTTACACGTATCCGAGTTGACTAGATTTTAGAGGGCGTCTAAGGCCTGCGCTGTAGAGCGGATATCTTGGGGCCAGACACCTTTCAGGTATACCATTTGAGTCCCGGGAGCAGAAGATCTAGAATGGTATTTTGGAGAGTGCGTTGTAGGCCTAACTGAATAACAACCTCCCTTGTTCATTGATTGATTCATTTGCATTCAAGTTTTTAGGGATAACAATGTCCACAAGTTCCAACCAGCTCACCTGAATCAAATCTTCTGGTCATAGCTCGACTGAAAATATTTTCAAATTATGTATACAGGGGCCGGCCCTGTTCTTCAATAACAGGTTTTTCAGGTGTTGGAGACTCGGGTTAGGAGTGTTCGTTCATCAATTGTGTATCTTCGTTTGCACTGAGCATTTCAAATTTTCATCTCAGTTCAGTCCAAGATCTAAGTATCCTAATTTCTCTCTCTCTTTGTTTGGTACTTACTTGCTATCCTACAAAATCAACACCTTCATCCTAGCTCACTTTGTCTCTTCCCTCCGCCTCGAGCTCCACCCTCATCTCTCTTCACACTTGGCCTTCTAAGAATCTGCCTCTCTCTCCCTATATATATGCTATGTCAGCATTCAAATCAGAAACCTAAGCTCAACCCAAGCTCTCCAGATTGAGATTTGATTCTTGATATACTGTGTCTGTCTCTGGGAACATGCTAATGCAAAAAAGGCACTCCCTCTTTATTTGCCAATTTCATCAGGAAAAGCTTTATATGCAAAGTTTGCATATAAACTCACAAAAATGCCACAAATGTCATAAAATAGGCATAAGTGCAATTCTTATGCAATATTAGACAAATTGTATCAGAAATGTGCAAAGTTGTATGATATTATTACATTTTATGCAATAAATAGCAACATGTCTTTGGAAGCCAAGAGTCCCTGTGAGTACCCAAAATGTCCAGTGACTGGCTGTACCAGTTAGAAAGTGAGTTCACACAGATTGCGGAAGCATAATAAATTCAGTATAATCCGAGTTGCAACTTAGTTGCCAAAATTTGCATAATTATGCATAATAATGACATTTTGCAAGTTTGACAAAGTTATTAACTTTTTGGGAGGGTTCCTGTTAGAATCATGTATATGAAAGCCGCATACACTTCCCTTCAGCCTCAGGTAGGCAAGGATGCAACACTTAATAAGTAAAATGTGTGCGCATTTGATTATGATGTGTTATGTCAATCGGGCTGGAAGCCGGAGCCTGCCCTAATGCTAACGTCATCATATCACGCCATGTTCAAATGCTGTTGATCGAACCTTTCTTACTTCGACTACCATCTTCCCTCTTCTTCTTCCCTCCCCCTGTTAGTCCCTCTCATGTCTTGGTACAATTTTTTCCCCTGACATATGCTCACTTTCACTCAATTTACATTGTCAGTGCCATATATTTTAGCTCAACGGTCGAATGCCCAGCATGTGCTCATTGTGGTACGCTGGTATGCTCTGCATTATTTTTCTTTTGGTTCATTCAGCACTAACGTATATCTTTTTAAGCATAATCCACTGTGCTGTATGTTTATTCAATCATTGCTCATATGTTGTTCTCTACCTGGCATTATTCCTGAGTCCGAGTCCACTTTAGCAACCATGCTCAAGACTTGTCATCTAATTCCCGGTCTCGCTTGTGGTACATAACATCGGTATGTTTTTGCTCTAGGATCCTGAAGGTGGGCGATGTCGATGGAAGTGGTCCCAACAATGTACGTTCTTTTTTTCTTCTGTTCTTTCGTTCTTTTTCTAATGCTGTTTTAAGATCAACGTTTGCTCATCTCCCACTCCCGCTACATTCTTGTGCCCAGCAAATCATTCTCTTCAACCTATTCCTCCATTGTCAGCCTCTGCTCTACCCATTCATAGTCCCTAGCCCTTTGTCCCGCAAACCTCAAGCTGCTGCAACAATAGATTTGTTATATATTGTCTTGTGGCTATGTCTATCATTCTGGCACTTTGTATAGGCTGTCGCTACTACAATGCTCTTGAATTATTTCCTGCACATGCTCTTTGCCCTTGCTGCCACCTCATTGCTCCCACTGTACATAATGCTCAATGTATATAGTGTACGATATGAATATAAGATTATTTTCGTTCACTCTTTTGCTTCAGTGAGATCTGTAAGTACCATTTGAGTACCATTAAGCATCATTTATGCAAGATATCTGAGTGAATTTAGTGCATAAAACTGCATAAATTGTGAGCAAATTGCTGTTTTTATCAAGGGACATGGCTAAGGGGGATAATGTTGACTAACTTTGCATAATCTGCATAATATGACCAATTTGTCAAATTTCATGCATTTTTTGACTACTTTTGCACATTTCTAGCATTGTTTGCATATTATGGTTTTCCTGATGGCCTTCGATACATGATTTGGATTCTCAGCATCAGCAAAACCTGTATTTTTGCTGATGAGGGTAGCACTGGTACACCTGCTGTACATGCTGTTATGGGATTTGGCATTTGGAAGACAGGGAGAGAAAGCTGCTGTTGTTCAAAGTTCTGCTCTGGGATTTATCATTTTACCACTGTAAGATGCTGAGCATCTCAGTTGGGACACAATGTAGTGAATCAACTCTATTATTACTGTACCTGTAAGATGTCAAACATCTAGAGAAGTGAATCTATATAAGGTACAGTTGAAAATATCAAGGAACGGGAAACTCACCTCAGTTGGGACACAATGTAGTGAATCAACTGAGGGAGGAAAAATGCTGTGTGTCTAGTATACTTATAAGTTGGATCAACGGAAAAAGTATGAATGCAGGAAAAATCTATATCAATGGAAAAGTATACCTGCAGGGGAAAACATATTGTGAAACATAGAAAATGTATTTGTAAGTAAGTCCAAACAAGAAGTCAAAGCTGCTTGTACCATGCGCAGTACTTACTCAACACTCCCCTACTCCATACAGTCCAGTCCTAGGAGCTTCACTAGCTTTGCATGAGTAGGTCCTGTCAATGCTTTTGTAAACAAGTCTCCCAGGGTTTCCGCCAAATGAATACCTTTGACTGCAACATCACCATCCTCAACCTTCTCCCTAATATGGTGATGGCGAACATCAATGTGCTTGATTAAGGCATGCTGCTTCGAGGCCTGTGTCAAGCTATTCACACCCTCATTCTCACCAAACAACTCCACCAGACCTTCCTGCTCTAAATCCACCTCCAATAGAAATGTCACCATCCACACTGCTTGCTGGCTTCCTCTTGCCAGTGAAATGTACTTGGCCTCCACAGTAGATGTTGCAACTGTTGCCTGGCATTTGGAACTTCATGACATTGGTGCGCCAGCCATTAAGAACATGTATCCAGAGGTCGACCTATGGGTATCGAGGCAGCCAGCATAGTCTGCATCCAAGTAGCCCACTGGCAGTGGTTTCAGTCCAGCACCTGGTCTCGAGTTGGACTGAGATGACTTCCAGTATGTGATTGGATAGTGTAACATCCACCTGATGTACCCTGCCAGCCACAGTATGAGTTCCCAGTGGTATCTAAGTTGGAATCTCGCAAGGAAATTCAAAGTGTAACATATATCTGGCCTAGTGCATCCACCCCATATAAATGATAATGGAGCCCACCACTGGTTGGTATGGTTTGTTGACATGTATACCCTCTCATCCTCTGGCAGTGGATTAGGCAATTCCTTCACCTTCAGTCCCAGTGGAAGGGTGTCCTATGTGGTTTCATGTCTTGAAGCCCAAAGTGTTCAAGCATTTGCTGGAAGTACTTAGACCATTTGGGAAATTGTAATCATGCCCATTGTTTCATCCTGTAGGATATTCATGCCAAGCAGCACGTTTGATCGAACCCCTCCTACCTCCCAGTGCTTTCCGAGGTCCTTTATTACTTTATCCCTTCCTCCCACTGTTGACACATATATTGTCACCATAAGTGCTTGTGATAGTGTACCCTGGCCCTTCTCAATGGTAATGGATACACAAGTCCTTAGTCTACTCTTGATGCACTATACCCATCTGCCTTATAGCCCAATGCAAGAGTAGCCTGCCAGTCATGGCTGCCCTGCTTCATAATGTAAATCAAGCATTTCAGCTTGCATACCAGATGCTCCTGCCCAGCATTAGTGAATCCCTCTGGTTGTTGCATATAGACATGGGTCATCAGCAAAACCTGTGAGATCCCAAGTGATATAGATCAGCTGCTGTACAGCTCTGTACAGAACTGTGCAGCTCTGCACAGAACTGGACAGAGGGGGACCTTGCTATGGGATCTCACAGGTTTTACTGATGGTGATTGGGCTGTTAAGGAAAGCACCCTTAAAATCAACCTGGAACAGTTTGAGTCCCAGAACTGCAATGATTGCAAGGACCAGTCTGAGTGACTCCATTTGAGCTACTGCCCTATATGTCTTGTTATAGTTGACTCTGTAGATCTGTGTAAATCCTTGCGCAATGTAACATGCTTTCCTCCAAATAACCTCCCCTTTCAAACCCCATTTAATTGCAAAAGTTCCAAAAAAGTGCATTTTCCTTAGCTATTGAAAGATTCTATTTCACACAATGCTTCAGCTAGGCTGAAGCATAATTATTGGCAGTGTGTATACAACTTTCAATATCACCAAAAGCATGTGATCGGCAGCTGTAACAAAGCTGTACAGTGCCCGCAGGCACTTCTCCAACAGGTCTGTTTTGGGCGGAAAAAAATAGCTAAAATTATAATAAAAATGGTTTTGGAAGGAAACCACTCAAAAGAATGTGATTTACGTCGAGAAAGAAACTGGAGCCAAATTTGGCAATAATTTCCCACGGTGTTCATTTTTGCGAGCCAACTTTGTGCTCTCGGAACTCATTCTGCAGGCTGCAGGAAGGCTTATAACACCTTTTTTGAGCATTTTAATGACATGCACATGGCCTCTATTCAGAACATGCTCTTATTTAACTAGCAAAGCCAGGTTTTGGCAATGGATACATGTGAAACTGATTGAATGAAGCAGATGGACACGGAAAAATGACACAGCACTGAATAACAGCCGATAAACTGGCTTATTTTGCAGAGAAGGTCAAAGCTGTATTACTATATATGGAAGGCACCTTCCTAATTAGGGTATGACTAAGCAAAGTTCATTTTTCAATAGTGGTCCAAAAACCAAAACTCAAGCACTGGCTTAGGAAAGCACAAGCCAAGTAGAGCTATCCAAATGGAGTTGATTGCACCTATTTTTGAAAAAATTGGTCGGGTTTCACATGCTCTGAAAAGGTTTGAAAATTTTGTACTTTTTACGGTTACTCAGGTGATGGGAAGTGCCTGCGGGCACTGTATGCAAATAAGTTTTACAATACCGTAATATTGAACGCATACAGTAAATTTTTGAGCCTAATAAACTACAAAAGTATTAGTTTAATCTAAATACCTTAGGTCTATCCTACCATTACCACATTAACTTGAATCCGCAGAGCCCGGACCTTCACATGTGCTTCCTTTCAGGCGGCATCATCGGCTCTCATTTGATTTTCCTCGCAAGATTTCCGGCGAGTGATTTGAACAGCCCTCATAGTGCACCCTGATCGTTCTCAGTAGGCGCTGAAATTGACGGAGTCATTTTTAACTCAAAATTTCGGATGAAGTTGTCAAATTTGACAGCTGTCATTCCATACCGGACGAAAAGCTGTATACTTCAGATAGCTATTATGAGCACCACATGTACTTGGTTAACACGTTCTAGAATCCATATACATGTTCCAATTACAGCACTTACGTGGTTTGACAGCTGCCAGAGACTCGAATACATAGCGCTCAAGAATAGCTATTTTGTAGGACAGAAAGCTGTATTCTTCAGACAGCTATTATGAACACCACATGTACTTAGACACTCTATACTGCAATTTTTATCACGTTCTATATACAATACTTCCAGGGATTGACAGCATGCCATGGACTTGAATAAATAGCACTCATGAGAACTATTTAATACATATCGTAGTTATTGTCTCGCCCTTCTGTGTTGATTTTACCCAACTCATTGCCGCTACTACTTTTTTTCAAGTGCGTAACTTTCTTGGTTGCTATGCTTGATACCAAATTGATTTACCTCCTGTAGGGAATGAAAGAAGTAATTACTCAATTTGCATCGAACTACTACGAGAATGAGGAAGCTGAGCTTGAAGTGGCCATCAAGATGTCACTTGAGCCACACTTCATGGAGGTATATATTTTCCAATCAAGCAATAATGCTTGATACCGAATTGATTTACCTATTGCAGGGAATGAACGAAGTAATTACTCAATTCACATCGAACTACTACGAGAATGAGGAAGCTGAGCTTGAGATGGCCATCAAGATGTCACTTGAGCCACACTTCATGGAGGTATATATTTTCCAATCAAGCAATAATGCTTGATACCGAATTGATTTACCTATTGTAGGGAATGAACGAAGCAATTACTCAATTCACATCGAACTACTACGAGAATGAGGAAGCTGAGCTTGAGATGGCCATCAAGATGTCACTTGAGCCACACTTTATGGAGGTATATATTTTCCAATCAAGCAACAATTAAGTACTAGAAAACCTGCATCTACTGATCTGCTGTTGATTATAGGTAACTGGAGAAATCTCTTCTGCAGACTGTGAGGAGGGGCCTGAGCTCCAACAAGCCATGTGCTCAGGGTTTATCTCAGCTGTACGCATTTTTTCAACTTATTTATACTTATTCTTGATGAATATTTTATTATTACAAAAAGCTGAAGCAATTTATGACCCCGTCAAACACTGGCACATCTACCTCTGATGCGTATAAAGCACCGAGACTAAAGTTGGAGAATTCATATCAGCAATTAATTGCTACGGTCTGTCAAGAGATAATAAGCATACATACATCTACTGATATTTTCTGTATTCCAGGCTGATCAGGTGTTTGACCTCATGGTAAAGACTGAACCTGACGGAGCTAAAACTATTGTATGTGTCCTTTACTGACATTCTAGTCATTGATATCTGACCCAGTAAATCTTGGATTGCGTAACTCTAACGGACTCATTGATTATAGACTGGAAAACCAGCTCTTATAAACCACCATAGTGAAATCGGGCAGAAACTTGCTGAAGAGCTACACAGAAATATGCACTACGGACTTGTATTTGCTCCTTTCACTGAAATGGTTTAGATTGTAATTAATTCTATCATTGCAGGAGAACATAATGGCATTGAATAAGTCCAGATATTATAAGGATGAAAACATTGACCCTGAGAGGACTGTAAGGTTATTTGCATAGACATTGACAACATAAAATAATGCTCTTATTATAGGAAATGGAGCAAACATTTAGCAAGTCCAGATCCAGATATACTGGGGATGATGGAACTGAGCTAACTGAGCTTGTGATGTCTGTCAAGGAGCTAGTGCAAAAACCTTCTGTGGAGGTGAATATTCTCCAGTCAAGCTTTCACTGGTACAATTCCTGCATTTACTTACCTGTTTTTATTGTAGAGAACTGGTGAAACATCTCTGACTCATGGAAAGAGGCAACTGGACCTCAAAGAAGCCTTGTGTTTGACCAGTCCCTCAGCTGTATGTACCACCTCACCTGAGGTCCTCAATATCATATATAATTTTACTATTATAGGAGATGAAGCAAGCACTTGCTGGTTTCACACCCACCTCCGATGATGAGAATAAAGAGCTGGAACACAAAGAGATGGATATGCTAGGAGAGAAATTTGGCTTACTTGTGCGTGTCTTGTATTAAATAAATGGCTCAAATATATGTTAATCTAGCAACATTTTCTTGATAACAGATGGCGACAATAGATGAAGCATTATCTCATATTCATGACATTTATCAAACTGAGCTTGATCAGTCTACAAGTGTCCCAACTGTATGTGTGCTTTCCACTGACATTGTGATTATTGATATAAACAAATCTTCTACTGTAGGTGAAAGAGCATCCACTGGACCACTCTGCATCTAGCAATGATGAAGATGAAAAAGCCGAGCTTGAGATGACTATAAACGCATTACTTAAGCGATCTCCACCAGAGGTATATCTTCATTTATCTGACATTAGCTCACATATTTTCGACTTATCTCTCCTTATTGTAGTTTGGAATTGATCATAATGAACAGATAAAACTCGATAATGCTTTATTTTTGCTGTCCTTCCCTCCTGTATGCACTCTCACTGAAATGTTCCGTACCGTACTCAATTTATTCTGTAGTGTCTCCCGAGGCTCAACTCCCTGACTTTGGAGTGTACAAACCCTGACCTTACCAAATCTCTGACGGAGCTTAAGAAGGTATTTATATTCACATTTTCTGGTCCGAAACCACTGTTCACTGAAATATTAACCATAGCTAACTCATAACCTTCTTGACAGTGAAGATTTAAAGAAGTTTGAGCGGGGTTTGCAGTTAAAACCATGTTCATCAGAATGCGTCAACAAGCAACTGAATAACATTTCTCAAACAATGGATAACAAAGAATTGACTGTGAATATACTGTCTCCGCCAACAGTGAGTTTAAATTAACATGCTTTGTAGTACATATTTAACAAGACTTGAATAGGCTCAAGAATTGGCTACCTTATCAGAGCAGTTGATCAAATACTTTCAACATTCCCTTAATCATGATGCAGTTAAAAGTGCTGTACATATCATGACGGAGGTCATAGAGGCGACACCCAATAGTCATGCTAACAAGAATAGCTGGCTTAACACTTTTGGAACAGCCCTTCTGCTCCAATTTCAGCTGTCTAACACTGTTCTTGACTACAAGAACCTTGATCAGGCAGTGCTTATCCAACAGCAGGCAGTTGATCTCACACTTGATGGCAATGCTAATAAGCCTTCTTACCTCACCATCCTTGCCGGCGCCTTCCGGACACGCTTTCAGTGTTCTGGTAAAGTTGCAGACATTGAAAAAGCCATTACTCTCTTGCAGCAGGCAGTTGACCTTACTCCTGATGGTCATGCTAACAAGCCTAGATGGCTTGATGAACTTGGAACTAGCTTGCAGGGGCGGTTTGAGCGTCTGAATGAGCTTACAGACCTTGAGCAGGCCATTGGCTTCCAGCAGCAGGTGGTTTGCCTCACTCCTGATGGTGATGCACAAAAGCCTTTCCAGCTCAGCAATCTTGGAACTGCTTTTCAGAGACGTTTTCATCATCTTGGTGAGCTTTCTGACATTGAGAAGGCCATTGATGTCCATCAGCAGGCTGTTTCCCTCACACCTGCTGGACATACCCAACAGCCCATCTGGCTCAAAAACCTTGCAGACTCCTTTAATAGCCGGTTTAGGCATCTTGGCCAGCTCCCAGACCTTGAGAAGGTCATTAGTGTCATGCGGCAGGCAAATGACCTGATTTATGCAACCCATCCCAAGAAGCCAGTTTTTCTCACCAGCCTCGGAGATGCCCTCCTCAAGCGGTTTGAACATCTTGGTGTAGTGACTGACCTTGAGCAGGCCATTGATGCTAATCAGAGGGCTGTTATACTAACTCCTCATGGACACTCTGACAAGCCCCTCCATCTCGTTAACCTTGGTTATGCCTTCCTAACCCGGTTCAAATGTCTAGCAAATGCTTCTGACTATCATCATGGTTTATGTGCTTTTCAAACTGCATGTGTACCTGGATCTGGCTATCCTTCCATCCAGCTGACAGCTGCTTTACAATGGGCTCATCTGTGCTTTGATCCTTATTTGGTCATGCAAGCATACGAGCGAATGTTTCAGCTAATCCCACAAGTTGTATGGTTAGGGCAAACAGTTGATCACCGTTATCAGGAACTGCCCCAGATTGGTCGTGCAGTCAATACCGCAGTTGCAGTTGCCATATCTGTTAGCAATTTTCCAAAGGCAGTTGAGTGGTTTGAAGAAGGTCGTGGCATAGTTTGGGGCCAAATACTCCAATTGCGATCACCTTTGGATGATCTACAGGCTCTACACCCCCAACTTGTTCAGGATTTCTTGGAAGTCTCCAGGGCTCTTGAAAAGGCTGGCACTTCCACACGGTCCAACAGATTTGACAATTCAAATGTGCATGCAAACTCGACTACTAGGGAGCAAGAAGCACAAGTGCACACCCAGCTGGCAGACGAGTATGAAAGACTTGTCAATGAGATCAGGAAGCTAGATGGCTTTGGAAGCTTTTTGAAACCCAAGAAGCTGTCTGAGCTTGCTGCTGGAGCACATAATGGCCCCATCGTCATGGTAAATGTAGCCCAGTCACGTTGTGATGCACTTATTCTCTTTTCATCCTCCAGTATCATACATGTCCCATTACCAACATTCTCATCTCAGCACGCAGCGATGCTATGCTCAAAATTAGTAACTTCCCTGCAGGCCAAGAATGTCCGCACTGAACACAATGGAGATCGCTTAGCTATCTCTTCGCAGCCAAAGGTTGATCATTTTCAGGTGGTCTTAAATGATTTGTGGGTGCATGTTGTGCAACCTGTTATTTCTGGGCTTGAGGGTGTAGTACATATAATTTAAGTTTTGCTTTATTAAATTTAAACTAATGGCATATTTTCATAGCATGTAGCCAAGGATCATCTTCCACGGATCACCTGGTGTGCAGCTGGTTCACTAGCATTCCTACCTCTTCATGCTGCTGGTGTCTATGGGTCTGTTGATCACACAAGAAATGTCGATGTCTCTGATTTTGTGGTGTCTTCATACACAACTACATTGACTGCCATTCTCAACTCGGGTACCAAAAGCAGGCAATATTTTACTACACAACCAAGTGTCCTTATTGTTTCCCAACCTGCTACACCATCCATGACCCCTCTGCCAGGCACTCTGGAAGAGGTAAAGATTATCCGGAACTATACACCTCCGAACCATACTTTACATCTCACCAACAGTGATGCCACTGTAGAAGCTGTTATAAAAGAAATGAGCAAACATGAGATTGTTCATCTTGCTTGTCATGGGATTCAGGACCTAAACAGCCCCCTTGATAGTGCTTTTGCTCTTCATAATGGGTCACTCAGGCTCAAGGCATTGATGGGTGTATCCCTAAAAAATGTTCAACTTGCAATTCTTTCTGCATGCCAGACAGCCACAGGTGATGAAAACCTTCCAGAAGAGGCTGTTCACCTTGCAGCTGGTATGCTTGCTGTAGGTTATCCAAGTGTTATTGCTACTATGTGGGCAATTGGAGATCAGGATGCACCCCGTGTTGCTTCCAAAATTTATGAAAGTCTATTTGGAAAACATGGGTATGCAAAGGGACGGAGCTCAGCCCATGCACTTCATGAAGCTGTGAAGCATCTGCGACAGGAAGTTGGTGAGAGGAATTTTGTGAAATGGGTTCCATTCATTCATTTTGGAGCTTAATAAAACTATGGAAGTACTGTATCAGTTGTGTAGATGCAATGCACTGTGTTTTGCTCAATAATATGTTTGTTTCCTGATTGAGAAGTGCTCATATAAACAGTTTTGTGCCAGTATGGAAGTACTTGTTGTGGAAAATTATTAATAATAAAAGGCAAGGGAAGGTCCCTCATCTTGGGCTGGTTGGTTGGTCCATTGGTTGGGTTCTTAAAAAATTTACAACAAGGTATTTTTTCCTTAGGATAGCCAAATAATTTTATTACTTATCTTATTAGCCTGAAGTTGAGGGTCCTTATTTGACAAAAAATCAAGTAATAGTTATTTTGAAAATAAATAAATCTTTGGAGTGTGATCATTATATATAGTAATAATTTAAGCCATGATCATGATTGAAGAGCAAAAGTTTGCAAAGGCCTATAACTTTATTGACTATAATCTATGGGTGGTCTTATAAGTTATTTGACAAAATAAAGTAGACTTTTGCTGCCAAAAAATATAAGTTTATAGGCATGATCACAATCAAAATTAAGCTCACAGCATGATCATGGTTCAATGCAGAATTTATAATATGATTGGTGTAAGTCAGCTTTGACTCAAACTCCCTAATGCCTAAGTTGGGTAACTGAAGTTTCTCTTCTGCAATCACAATCATGGTCACTGTGATTTTATCTGAGTTTTGTGACATGGGAAGCAAGTTACCGTAAGTTCGCCGGGCTTACCGTGAACTTACTATAAATTAACACCGGCCGCAACGTAATTTCACTGTCTTAGCGCTTGTTTATCGTAATTTCACCATAACTCCGGCGGGCTTACGGTAACTTGCTTCCTGTGTGACATGATCATTGAATTTAGCACTTGAACACAATATCTATGTACCTGGAAACCCAACTTTATCCATTAAAAATTGAACCTTGTGCATTCCATTCAGAATATTGACATGCTTACTTTGTTTCTCTTGTTGCGGCTGTGACTATGTCATCACTATATATATATTACTTCAAGCAAATTTTCCTCTTTTTCATTTCTTCTCTTGCCCACAAAAAGTACAAAAATTTCTGCTGAAAGAATTTTTGACTGACAAAAAGTGATTAGCCAAATACAGTTAATCTCATGCAACATGAGCAATCAGAATGATACATGAAGCAATAAGAAGTATACTGCACCATTTTGACTGAAAGTTCAGTCACACATCACAACCACCCAAAATGAACAGTTCACCGGTGGTTGTCATTGGTCATCTCAAGTTGTGAACAGCATAACAACTCAAAAAATCTTCAGAATGGGTCAAAAGAAATCAACAAAAATACCTACTAAGCACTCAAAAATCCTCAGGATAGCCTGAATTCACTGTAAGCAAGCCAATTTTGGCTCCGAAATAAGGTACTTAATGGGTCTTAGAACCTGCATCTGAATATACCTTTGCTCTGGGTATGCATTGGGCTGAAGAGGTCAGTATGTACCCTCTCCAGTACTTCTCTCTTGTGTGCTAGATACTCGTTGAATGGCCTACGAGCTGCCTTGCCATATAGACATGACTCGCAAAGTACGTACCCTCTTTGGACATTATTCTCAGTCCATCAACAAGTCCTTTGTTGGCCATATGGAGGATCCTGGGTATAGCAATATGTCCTAGTCTGCAGTGTCAGGTGAGTATATCTACCCTTTCTCTTGTGATCAAGCTGAGTTGATGACCAGAATAGTGTCAAGTACATCCACTTCATACATTCTTCCCTTTCCTATCCCCACCATCATTATGTCTCCACCTCTAGTTTTTACCATCAAAGTTCCCTCTCCCCATTCACCCCTGTAGCTTTGCCCATCAAGTGTCAAGAGAGATATGAGGTTGTGTTCAAACTCTGGCATGTGCTTCATGTTCTGGAGACATATACATCTCTTATTCCCACTGACAGTTGTGGTGAACTCCACAGTGCCTATATCTTTGATCTTGAGAATTTTCCATCCAAACCTGCCATAGTGCCATTCCCCATCTCATCTACATTTTGGTATTCCATAAACTGCAACTGTTGGACCCAACAATGGTCTATGGCTCTGGAGTCGATGAATGTCTTTGTGCATGGTTTTGGAAGGGGGTTATACAATTGTGCATTGCTTGAACAGATAGTACACTCATGTTTGGGCACTAGGTATGGTCTAAGTCTATCTACTCATCTGCTTCACTGATCACCTCTACTGTCTAGAATGGCTCTGCTAGAGGTGTCAGCAGGTTTGGAGGAGGATGAGCTTGACTTTGATGTACCCAACTCTGAGTGGGGAGGTTGAACTAGTCACTGCTCTGGTGCCATGTTTGTCTCTCCAGGATTTGGGAGCCTTCTCTTTGGCGCTGCCTCCTTTTTCCCAGCACCTGTTGATGGTGTGTCCAAGTTCCAACCTTTGTGGGGCATATGGGATTAATGCAGATGGGACATTCATGCTTAGCACTGGCTGCAGTTGTTCCAGGTGCCAGTGAAGCTAGGTGTTGTGCAACCAGTTCTGCAACCTTATCCTTGATATAGTCATTGTTGCCTTCACTCTGATGACCAACTTTATCGAGGTAGATATGGTGGAGATAGTACCTACTTAAATACTACTGGAATAGGGGTAATTGGATGAATGCTGTTGGAATATCAAAGGTAGATATATCTTATCAAACTATACATGGAATGCTTTCTCATAGTCTCCACTTGTTTGTATCACCATCCCATGCACTCCACATAAGGATGGACAGGGGTTAACCCCCGGGTTGTGCAGACCCATACCTCACCCTTACCCCCTGAATACCTTACCCTTGAGGGTACAGTTCCAAAACCCTACCTCTCTACCCTCCAGTTTACAAACCCTTGAAAACCCCCCAAGGTTGAGGTATTACCGCAGTATTAACCGTGGTATCGTAACAAATTTTGTGCTCAAAAGAGCTGCTAAATATCATTGTAGGACTCTGTTGAAGAGTCGGCGGAGAGCCATTAACTACGATACAATAAATACTACCCTACTTGCGAACCTACTGGCCAGATTTGGTCTTTTTACTAGCTGACTCAACCTCAACCTGTGCATCATTTGCTTCTACCTCCTCAACCTTTTGTTTTCCTTTGCTACCCATGCTGTCCTTGATTGCCTTGAGGATATCTTCATCCCGAATCAAATCATACCAACTCCAACTACCAAGACAGAGGCACATTCGAATAGACTTTGCAACAAGGTGGTTATGGGTAAAGTGTAGTAGTTGGTGTCCCTGTGAAAATACACGTTCAACAGCAGTTGACAATGCTACAGAACAGGGTTATATCAGTAAAAAAAGAACAGGTATGGCCACAATGCTTACCAGGGACCAAAATAAAATCCAATGCTATCCTAGACAGCTTTGGGTAACTGCGACATCTTTCCCACCACCATGTCAATGGATCACCTGCAATAGCCTCACAAGGAGCCTTGAGGTAATCATCAAGCTTGTTCAAAGAGGTAGAGGCAGTGGCGGTGGGCATATTGAGATGCGCAAAGAGGTTAAATCCACTGGACTCAGATGACGTACTAGTTATAAGGACAGACTTCAACACCGTAAGTAAGGAAAGGAACAATTAACAAAGAGATACTTACTGGTGTTGAAGGCTCTGCAGCGACCTCAATGTTGTCATAGAACTTGAACTCCTTCCTTGTTATGGATTCCGCAGTGTCAATCCATTTCTGCTCCCAGCCACGCATACAGAAGTAGTTTAACTTGAGTCCAGGGTGAAGAACTAACATATGATACAGCGTCAGCACAAATAGAACAGTTTGGGACCAAACAATGTACCCATGGTGATCCAGTAGATGTTTGAATCATCTGTAAACAAGTAGTAATGGTTCATTGTGGCCTTGGCAAGAGCAATAGCAGCCTTAACAGCGGGATGCAGATTCCGTTTGTTTGAAGGCGCATTGGTTACAGGTGCTGGCCCAGCATTGACAAGGAAATCATCAATGACATCCATCATTGGGATGACCTGGGAAATTGTGCTTTCGGAGTCTTTGGAGTCTTTGGAGAACAGAAGTGTCGCATTTTTGAAAATCTAACAGTAATTGAATCAATTAAATAATTCGGAATCATATGAAAGAACTAGTGTACTTCAAGAACATGAATTAAATCATCAACAATTTCCCACTGCGTGTCTGACAGCTCATACTTCCTAAGCTTCAGTGACTTGTTGCTAGTAATATCATCAATAACCTCCGAGTATTTCCGGGCAACAATGAGCATATCGTAGGTTGAGTTCCATTGGGTTGGGACATCTTGAGGAATCATTCGAACATTGACATTGTGTGCTTTACATGTGGTTTGCCATGCAGGGAGAGCAATAGTAGTTGAGTGAATAATGGCAAATGCAAGACCTCGGACCTGTTGCGTATGTCGTTAGTTATAGATTAGACAAAAAATTAATGTATTACACACCTTCAAGATCACAGTACAGACATGCTTTGTATTAAGAAGAATGTCTGCTCACTCGGAATCAGTCAAACGGTCAAATTCATCCTCCTCATCATCATTTCCAGGGGCCAAACCATTGCTGCCATCCACCGCACTCTCATCATCCTCATCTACCAGATCCGGGAGCTCAAGGTTGTCATCATCTACTATGGCAGCAGGCTCAGATGAAGTGGAGTCAACATCACCATCATCATCACTCTCGTCATTGCCGGAATCCTTTGAGTTCTTCTGAGCGCTGAATGGTTTGAGTAACGCCTTGACCGCAAGATTCAGTGTGTGGTTGAAACAACAGACACAATTTTCAGCCTTGAAAGTATTTGACTCGGTCTCGTCCAGATGCTCTGTTTGGGTATCATTTGAGCTTGCATTGTCTCCAGTGAAAGAAAGAATCTTTAACGGCTTTAGAAAACATATATAAATATAATAGAGTAATGCCAAAAATACCTTCTTTTCGAAGACCATGACAGCCAAGCATATTGTCAAATTCTTGGGCCAACATTTCACCTGTATGAGACTAAAACCAATTTAGTATATATAATTGATGCAATCATAATAGAGAGAATGCATACCTCTGGTACCTCAAAGACATCAAGGAGAAACACAAGTGGGTGACCTTGATGTTGAATATGAGCAGTCCAGGCAACAATAGCATGGTGATTTGGAGATGTCCATGCATCTGTTGCAAAGTTGATACAGCCAGTGTATTCCTTCAAAGGCTATCAGGACAGTGAATGCGAGTCTTATGAATGAAAACTTACCTGAAGAAGCTTATCAACCCGATCTGAACAACAGTCAAAGCTAGCTTCTATATCACAAGCAACAGTGCGACGGCTTGGCAAAGAGGCCTGAGGCCTGCCAGCCAGCATTAGCTCCCTGAATTTTTGGTCCTCAACAATTTGGATAGAGCAGCTGCTTTCAGTGACCCAACGAACAAGATTCGCACTATAATTTCAATGAATAATATTCAGCAAAACGACACAAAAAAGTCATGGACAACATACCGTATTTGCACATCTGAATGAGCCTTATGAGTGATGGAGACTGGCTGGGATCCTTGACAGCCAAATACACTATAGATAGAACCATCCGGTTGCTTGTTATTGTCTGTGCCCTTCATCGCAGCATCAACGGCTGCCTGAGAAAAACATTTTATTGCATGTGTCTTTAAGTTGCCGGTGGAGGTCTTGTCGCTCGTGTCAAGATACTGGCGCTGGCCACCTCTTGGGTTTTTACAAACTCAAGCATTACACTTAAAAAAGTGGTACTTGTGGCCATTCTCATATCCGATTTTGACATCAGGGCTGAAGAAGGAGTAGATTGGAGAACCCCATCCCCTGTGGAGACATGCTAAATGTAAGCAAATGTAAGTAAACAATTGATGCACAAAAACACAATAGCATACCTAGCTGGTCCTTATCTTCCTGAGTAACCTGTCCATCATCATCATTGCTTTCTTCATCAACATCAGATGACATCTAGCACATATGAACTAACATAAGCTACAACTCGCAAGTAAGCAGAGGACTGAATAAATAACAATGTACCTTGCATTGATGATGTTTGCGAAACTGATGCACAAGAGGACCGAGAGGAAGTACCTGTGACACCCTTCTTGACAGCTTTCTTGACTGACCATCCAAGACTTTTGATGCCAGAAATGGCTTTCGATGCGACATTGCATATGGATGATGATGAGGATGAGTTAGAGGACAAAGACTTTTGGCTCATGTTGGAATGTTGAACACTGCCCAAAGGCTGAGGATTACGCGCCATGAGTATGATGAGCCATGAATGGAGAGACTGCTTACCTTCATTTATACTCTGCAGGTGGAGCAGAGTTTAAGCATATCCGAAGAATGGTCGCCTGAATCTCTTGACATGAAAAAGATCGAAACCAATTAGAGCTCAGGTTTGATGAATGAGGAGATACTGAGGAGATACTGAAACACAGATGATACTGTTCTGACTCAAGCTGAGCCTGTGGCCCCGATAATTTTGCAATTGATAAGTCATTTCAAAGGAAAAGAACTATTGTGTCTTGCGCAAGATGTACCAAGGACATGAAGGATGCGGTACAGTCATAAAAAAGCAGTCAATTCTAGCTTTAATTTGATATGCATTACGGGCTAGTAGCAAAATGTCAGTACAGGTCAAAGTGCAAAAGAAGTGGAACACACCTCCAAAGATCCACAAAGAAAAGCCATGCTATCACTTCGGCTTGCGAATGATATTTATTTATCCTACAGTGCATCTGGATGTTCCAGGTCACAGAAGTAAAAATTTAAATAGGTATCCCGTTCTATTTGGCAGTGAAGCAGAGGTACCAGTACAAGGATTCAAAAGAGGAGGAAATCGAGAGAGACTGGATGCAGGATCGAGATGGTGAGATATGTGAAGCAGGCCAAATGAAATTGCCAAATTGAGCTGTTAAACACTCATCGACCAGCATTGATTGCAATAGTCTGCCGCCAACTAGAGATGAGGGGAAGGTGAGATGAAGGAAAGGCAGAAAATCGATGATTGTATGATTGGAAGTATAGGTAATGTGACTGTCCCGCGGCATACCAGCAAAACCCGTGAACCCGGGGTTTTGGGCTGCAGTTTCGGCAGTTCCATTGATGCTGCAAACCATACCCATACCCGCCGTACCCCTTGGCCAAAACCCACAGGTCAACCCCCACCCCTGTCCATCCTTAACTCCACATCTATTGTCTTGCAGACTCCACTCAGTCTCTCGCTGTTGTTGGGTCTGGTACCTAGGCTTATATAGTCCTATGTACAAACAATATATCAGGCAGGTGGCTACTGCGTGAATACTTGTGGCTACTGTCCATACGGTAAAGTGGGTACTACGAGATAGTAAGTGGATATCTGTGTGATTGCACTACTAAGTCCTGTGTGGACTTACTGCTGCTACTTCCTATCTAGGAATACAACTCTAATAAACACAAGTCCAAAGGACTTGTTGAGATTCATGCACAAGTGTGCATGAGGCTCGACACTGACTTCTCTCTCATATTCTAGTCCTCCTTCCCCCCAACCAGCGATGAAACAACTCATAGACATTGCCATCTTACTATACATAACCCACTCACCAAATCATAACAATAACCCCCCTACGACTTTCGATGAGATCTTTCCTATGCTGTTTTGTGCGTTATGCGTAGCCCCTTCCGAAGCTCTCTGTCACGTCTTCCTCTGCAAATGCCAAAGACCGTATCAGTAAGACGCTTGTTCCTAGTTTTAGCTCTTGCTCAGATATGCTGTATAACTGGGAGCAATTCTGGAATGTTCTGCTTGTCGGAACGTAGGAGAGAATTTAGGCAGTAAGAGTGGGCCCGGGGTCATTCGACAAGAAACGATTATTAGGAATCCGATTCAAGTACGATAAGAGTTTGCGAGCACTGACTCGGAGCGCTGCCAAACAAAGAATGTTTCCAAGTATAATTTTAACGCATAAGTATACATATTACATCCAAAGCAGAAAGCAACTACACAACAGAATGAGAATAAAATAAGTACATATATACTTACTAATTACATGTAGTAGAGGGCAAGTGAACCAATGAAGATGTTCTAGCTTTAAAGGTAGTAAGGTACCCTGCCAGTAGAGTTGGTGCACGGCGCGAAACAGACTGAGGTTTCTCGCTGACTGTCGATGAATAGCATCATACACTCCTCCCACTGAGCATGATTCCTCCATCGGCCTTGTTCACCGCTCACCCTCCTTCATTCCAGACCATCGAGAGCCTATTCTTCCGTGACTGAGAATTAGGATCACTCGACTTCTCTCATGCATCCGCCGGGGAGGAGGAAGCGGAATTTGTCTGGGTTAAGGAGAATATATTGTGGAAGCCCGAGCCCAGAGGTCATTGGTGTTAGGGAGATTTTCGAGAGAAGGTCTGTGTACTATAGAAATAATGATAAGCATAGAATCGATCAAATGAAACAGACAACGCACACTGTATGCTTCAGGCAACATCCCAAACAGATCCTTCCCTAGACATATATTCTGCTGGATTCGCGCAGGTTCCAAGAGGTCCATACGTCCCCCAATACGATCAGAATGCGAGAACCCTCTCATTTTCTGAACGTACTCGGATATATGACGGAAGCAGTAAGAGCAATGCCAGCCAGAGTAGCGAGGACATTCTCTGTTGACTTGGAGTGTCGGTAATATGATTTAGTAGGGTTCCAAACTTGGATTGAGGCTCGCCAAGAAGAAAGTCCTAGCATCCATTCAAAACTGATATTTGAAAAGCAAGAATCAGTCATTCCATTCTCAATTGGGGGATGTTGATGAAACGAACGAACCTGTACAGGTAATTGCGCATCTGCAAATGTATAGCATCTCCGAAATCGCAGCCTTTGAGGAGCACGATGGAATGGGCAAACGGAATTTCGTCCAGGTCAGACATGAGCACCAGTGTTTTTGTATCTGGGGGGAATTCGGTTATATGTGATCGAAGGAAAGTGTTCATTGCAACTCGAGTATCTCGTTCGAAATCGAATGCTTTCGCTTCGTTGTACTCTGAAGGACCAGGAAGGCTGATTAATTAAAGGTTTCAGCACGATAATTAATAGGTGACCAGTAAAATCAACAGCTCACAAGCGATATGAAATCTTCTTTGCAAACTTTTCAAACCTGTCCCTGTTATTTCGAAAATAAGTCTCCTTTGGCAGACCAGTAAATGTCGCATTGCTCTCGATGAGGAAGAAGCGGTCAACGACTGGATCGAGTTCATTGAGCCGAATCTCGAGCAGGTCGAGCTCGTTGCTCACAAGTATCGCATCAACAACCTTGACGTTCTTGTTCCTCGGTTGCCAATAATGCAATTTGCACATATTCTCGTCTGCGACCATTCCATCAGCAAAATAGTGAGTGATAATATTGGAAGGACCATCATCTTTATCCCAAAGAGGTCGAGTAGCGTAGGATAAAGTATTTTTGAGCTGATAATGGTTCTGGAAGATATAATAGAAGATGATGGTCGTAAAGAGAACAGCTGGCAGGAGAATCGTCTTGTAACGCCGGGACATAATGTAGCACAATATACGCGTTATAATTTCGGTTTGCGGTACCGAAAGAAGATCGAGCGTGTGGATAAAGCGTGCAGCTATGAGTGAGGAAAAATTAATAGGATGCAAGGGGATGCTTAATCCTAGTTAAGGCTTGCATGTGGGACCAGGCGGGTGGGCAACACAACGCGTTTGTGTGTTTAGTTACTCAAATATGCAAGTAAACTTGGGAGAAAGCTGGAACGTCCTGTAGCGCGGAGAAATTAGAGGCAATTGGAGGATAACCGAGGGTTGGATGGTTCGAACAGAAGAGTGATGAGCGCTAATACAGACAAATTTAGCGGCAAACGAACGCTTGCTTATCTTATCTTTGGCAGGTGTGAGAGGATACCATCGTGGCAAGAGCGGGTCTACGACCTGTTTTTCGTTTGGCCGTAGCTCGAAGTTACAATCGTTTATGATTCTTCTGATAGCGCTATGGTGAGTCGCACTGTGTCGCGAAATGTAAGATGGAAATAGGGGCCACGCTAGTCTACGAATCTTGAACACCATTATGTCGGCCAACGTGGCCACCGCCTACAATAAACGCTGCGCATTATGCCTTAACAACCCTGTTACTTGCAAAATATTCTATATATTGGACTCGGACCTACGCGGTGAAGTCGCCAAAGACTACCATCTCATCGAAGACACTTTCATTCAAAGCTCGAGCGCCAATAGATTTATACGTGAGTGGCAAATCGTTCAAAAAAACGTCCTCTTACTGAGCATGATGACAGTGTGCGCATCGTGCCACAGTTACATGACCCCTTCCCGTGGCGTGCTCCCCCTTTAATGCTTGTACCATGCGCGGAAACGTGCGAGTACCTTCACTATCAGCTGGAGGATCATCCAGAGGAGACCGTGGACTCGGTGCGTAATTTCAGGCATCTTGTTCAAATACACTCAGCTGTTTCTTCTTTCAGATCATGCAGGTCCTCGCTAATAAAAGAAGACCAAACGACGATGAAAAAAAGGCTCGCTTCTTTAGCGATTTATTCGAAATCATTTCCACCTCGTCGCTGTTACATGCAAGCCCTCCAGTGACCCCTTCTTACCCTGATCTCGTTGTTTACGATGCCGACAGCAATTGTTTCTCGACCTGCAAGACGACGAAGAAGAAGAAGACATATCGAATCTTCGATACGACGCGCGCGACGAAGACGAGGCTAGGACAACTCAACGTCGGATCGCATAACGACGGTTCGAAACATTATTTCCGACTTCCTGGAGCGTCGGTAGGCGCCTTTCTGGGGCTACCAATTCACTTGTACGGCGGAGTAAAGCGAAGTGAGAATACCACGCTGGAACTTCGGGCTCTGTTGAAGTTCATCCTTGATATGTATGGCGAAGACGCGGCCGGAGAAGAGGACGCTCAGGGAAAGCGCAAGAAGAAGAGCAAGGAAATGATGCCCCGCAAGAGCGCCAGGCTGGCTGGTGGTGGTAGTGGCGGCGGTAAAAGCAGTAAAGGCGGGAGAGGCGTAGTACGGTAGTGTGCCGAGAAGGGCCAGCAAAGTAAGCGCACCATAATCTCCTTGGGTCTAACCAACTAACTTATGTAGGATTGGCTCTCGATGCCACAACAAGAACCCATGGCACTGGAACAATCTGAAAAAGAAACCTTGTTCGACGCCTCCACTACCTCTAACGACCATATCTTAATGGGTCTCAGGAGTTCTTCACCCCACGCCCTGGGATCAGGCCAAGGATTCAACAATGGTTAGCTCAACTGACCCGTTCTGCTCCTTCCCTGCTGATGCATTTTTGATACAGCTGGTACAAAGTAGGCCGATCGTGCCCTATGAGGGTGAAGACTCTGAATGTTGTTAGCTGGACTTTTCTTGCAATACAGTTCCGTCGTCCTCGCTGTACCTATTATCATTATATGTTAAACTATCATTCCCTGATCCTCCTTGATTAAAAGCACGCATTTATTGTTCTCTTCGATGTATGCTCAGGAGGGCTCGATTGTGCTACAACTTTCGCGACAGCCTTTCGACACCGCTACTATCAGGCCATTGATCTCAACCAGACGGAGAAAGATTAGGCTGGCTTCTTCCAAAAACTTCCACTAATGGAGACGAAGAAAGAAAATTGTTCTTGACTACTTGCCCTCCTTTTGATCCTTTTGCTGTCGCCATGCACCTCACCTTTATCTCTGTCGTACTGAAGCAAGTAATGCAAGTATACTTGTATGGTCTTTTAAGACCGTGATGAGAAGTATCTGACTACATACGTAGTATAAAAAGACAACTTGTTACCTCGTATTGGTTCAAGTTTCCGCTTACTTTGTTGCTCGTTGTGAAGTGCTTGACTCCTTCGACCATTTTCATTTACTAAACTCAGGCTTCAAGTTGTAGACTGTTGTGACGGCCGTAGAACATTATTATCCGAACGAGCTTCAGAAATCGTCTGCATTGTGTTACAATCCGATGGAAGCCGACACAGTAGTAGGAGTGCTCGCAGATTCAGCTCCGCCTGTCCCTGAAAAGGCAGAACGGGAACGGTTCTTGTTCAGTGATTGATACTGACCCACAAACTGGAAACTTTTGTCACCCTCAGTGATGAGACCGGTAACAGACTCGCAACGACGAGGTCGATCTACGAAAGTGCCTCCCCACAATGTTAGTACTTTCCCTCTTTTTGCGGTTTCAATTTTTGACTTTTTGGTATAGGGGACGAAACTTTTGATATATCTGTGGAGAATCCATTATGGCTTATGGTCAGTGTTCGTGATCGTGCATTGACATTGGTCGGGAAGCGTGATACTGTTGGAAGAGCGTACATTTGCTTGGATCCGACACGTCGTTTCGATGATTTATTGAACCATGACCTATGGATGGACCTTGACAATGACTCAAATGGTCGACTTCTTGTTCAGGTCGGAATGGAAGGCAAAAGGAATGATACACCCAGTACAGGCTTGAAGAGGGCGGAGTCGTAAGTAGGTAAAGCATCCAAGTCTATAGATGAAATATAAGCTAAACCCTCCCTGAGGCCTCTTGTTGCTTGTAAACAATAGCTGTTCTACATGTTCTACAGTCTAGAGGGTGCCGCTATAATTTTTAGAATCCTCTGAATCGTATCTAGAGGAATTGGCCACCGAGCTAGTCATTCTACTCTTTGTCAGCTTGTGGCCATTTCATCCCCAGATGCTAGAACAAACGATGTTAGACAGAATGTGAGGCTGATAGCAGTTGTCTTACTTTCGGCTGTCTTACTCTGCGACTGGATACAGTTCAAGTTTGTTCAACTGGTTTTGCAAGAGCAAGAGTCAAAATCTGAGCATTGTCACTGTCCTGACTCCTGGCAGAGAGAAAATTTCTCTGCTTCCATGCCTGGGGTGACGGGTCTCATATGAATCATGATGCCTCTGTTGCTCCCTCTCTCTTCTGTTGCTTAAGTAGCGATGCAGTTGGGATGAATAGGTTTCATCTGACTTGGCAGGAAGTAGCCATACATGGTACATCACGAAGCGAGCGCACATCCGACACACGGATCGTCTAGTGTGTAACAGGTCGCCTAGGAGAGACTACAACTTGGCAGGAACTTGAGGTGTATATCTGCTTGGATCGAAATCAACCTCGAAGTGAGCGGGATTTCGAGCGTAGTCGAGAGCTGGATTCAATTATCCGAGTGTCAAGCTACGAGTACAGCGTAGACGAGAGAAATCAATATTGTTTGCATATTGTCATAGAAGGAAGATAGATACCCGCTTGAATGACAACGCGCCGGGCTCGCATCTGCGGTGTCGCCTCGAAAGACAGGCAAATTGGTTTTCGACTACCTCTCGATATGACCTGTCGTTCCGTTCGAGTATTCTAAACAAACTCGCTAATAAGATTACATTCTCCGTCGAATTGCTACAACAAGAAATCATATTTTAGACTTTCTACCCTTCACAGCTGCACTTTTTCGATCCATACCGCGTTGTATCCACAAGTCGTAAGAGATATGTTCCTCCGACGAAGGTTGCTGTGTATGGCGGTGATGAGATGCAGCAGTCGTTCCAGCCCTCTTGATTTCTCTGTCGCTTCCACTACCACCACCACCACCACCACCCGACGCTCTGGGTAATGACAGGCCTCTTTGAACGGGCTTCCTCTTCTCCAGTTTTGAGGGTGCACGGTCATCCCGTCCTCGCTCTCGCTGTTCTGGACCTTTCTCCTGAGCAGCTCTCGGCCGTCTGGGGGGTTTCCCTTCCCTTGCCACCTCTGCTGCAGCCTTCCACCCTCCACCAAGCCCATAATCATCCGCATAGGCTGGCTTCGACCCTGATCCACGTAAACTCGGGGTTTGCCTTCCAGAGGAAGCACTTTTGGAAGAACTAAGGCTCTTCCGACTTTGATTCGGGGTGAACCCAAGATCAACCCTTGAGCCAGAATCAAGCGAGTCTGGTGTGGGCGCACGATCAACGAACCGTGTCATCGCAATTTGAGGGTTGGGTGCGAGGTTGAACTCGTCAAAGCGACTCGATCGAAGAGGCGCAAATCCTGGTCCTCCGGAATGGTCATTCTCTGTTCTGCCGCCACGATAATTCATTTCCGGCGGGATCCCAGCTGAGAGCAGACTCTCTTCCGACGCGTATTTCCTTAGGCCACCGCCCGCTGCCTTGCCTCGCGAGCCAGCACCGCCTGCATCTGCAGGACTGATAGGGCTCATACCAGGGCTTGGACTCCGCATGCGCCACTTTCCTCTCACATACACCATGTCCTCCATCAACGGGGCTGAGGATCCGACGACACCCTTCGTAGGATGCCGCGTTGGTGAAGGGTTTTTCGAGAAAGCCATCTCGAGCTCTTCACCCAGGATTTCCGCTGGATCGAAGTTTGGATCATTTCGATTACGATGACGGCCCCTGGGCTTGGTAAGATCTGATGGCGAGGGAGAAGAAGACGAAGACGAGTAAGGACTAAGTGGGCTTTTTGGGCTGAGCAGTTGCGGATCAGGAACGGGAATGGGCTGGACTGTAGCAGTAGATGCGTTGGCAAGAGGACTAGGGCTCGGTAAAGCTGTCCTCTCCACATAAACAAAACCCTTCAAGCGCAGGACTCTTGCTCCTTGGATTGAGTTGAGGTAGATCTGGGACCAGTTAGTAGAGAAGGAAAGCATGTATTTTATCAACTCACTCGGAGATGGAAGATCACCAGGCCCAACAGGACTCTGCATCCCATTTGAATCTGGACCAGTACTATAGTCCTCATCATCTTCAAACAAACTATTTCTTCTCCTTCTCGCATATCGCATCGGCGAAGGACTGCGTCGTTCTCTGGCCAACGAGACCCGAGATGAGGAGATTCCACTATGACCGATACTTGTATGACCTAGCGCGGAAACGGAAGCCGATGGCGCACCACCGCCAACGAGCTGTCCTGACGCACTGACGCCGAACCCATACTCTTCATCCAATATGTCAAGCTCACCGTCATCATACCCGTCATCGACGTATACCCGTTCGTCGTCTTCGTATCCTGGTTCAGCATATCCATAACCTATATCTATGGCTCTATCCGTTGAAGAGGCCGAAGTATCAGGAACAGAAGGAGACACATAAGCTGCTTCAACCTCCTTGAACAATCTCCTGCCCTCCTCGTCCGAATCATCTGAATTATCAGCTTCAAAGGGATGTGTATGCATCGGTATATCATCCACAACCTGTGGTTGGCGAGGAGCGTTATGCGGTAGATATTTATCATCCTTCGGGGGCAGTTTCGGAGCAGAAGATATTACTGGCGAGGTAACTACTCTGCGCACATTGAGCGGTAGCGGGGGCTCGACGTACATCGGCATCGGTGGCGTTGGAGACCATGCCACTGGACGGGGACTGGCGGTTCTGCTGAGGGAGCCTAGATCTGCGGGAAGACGCGGACTAGTTATACGTGGACTCCCCGCTGCCATCCGAGAGATGCTATTTGACTGATGACCAGGCATAAGCACAGGTGGATGTCTAGGGTGCAGGAGCGATAAATGGGGAAGGGATAGACGGGGCTGCAGGTGACATCGCTGGAGAGTTAGAGAACGACACTGGAGAATCCGACCGGAGGCTGTTGGGGTTGGTGAACGAAGATACACTCCCACTCTTTCTCACACCTCTCCCCTTTCCAAACTTTGCTATACTCCCAGCAGATTCCTTCTCCAAACTGGATATACTGGAGATTGACATTGTCTTTAACACCTCCTTTCCTTTGCCTTTCCATTTTGACACGCCGCCTTCGCTTATGCCACCAGCGCCTGATCTCGTAGAGGAATGAGATGACGCGATAGATGCTCGAGAAGGTCGATTCGACAAAGTTCCGGATAAAGAAGGCGGCAGACCGAGTTCACGATCATCGGAGGACCTAAAGCTATTGGTGTCATTACGCTGAGGCAGGGCAGCGTTCGCGTTGGTGATGACAGGCGACACGAATTGCTCATGAGGAGACGAATTCAAAGCATCATAAGTGCTGTCTCGCATCCTCTGCTTCCCCTTCCATTTTTCGCTTCTCAGTTCGTACGGCACCTCGTCTTCCGTAGGTGAGCTTGGTGCTGTGTCCCCACGTATCGGCTGCTTTCCCCTCCTTTTCTCCAGCCTGTATGCCAACTCCGCGTTGATGGGGTCGTTTAGGTTGAGGTCGGTGGAGGATGATCGGCTATGTCCATAACCAAGAGCTGCATGGTTAGATAATGCTGGATGAGGGGGAAGAGAAGGAGGTGCAGGCGCACTCAATGGTGATACAGTCTTTGTTGGTATCGTTGATATCGTTGATAGAGTAGAGATTGGTGTACCCATTGTTGGGGGAGGCGGTACAGGAAGGGGTCGATTCCTCGGACCCGCAGGCACTCTAGGTGAAGTAAAGTGGGAAAAATCCGAAGAAGCCGACTCTTGGGTAGCAGGTGTCGACACTGACGAGGAATAATAATCGTCTGAAAAGACAAAGGTGGGTGCAGTGGATACAGAGGAGGCAGTTCCAGTCGCAGATGACTGGGTGGCCATAGCCTGTGGACCTACGAGCGGCGAAGCGCGATAAGGTCTTTTGTTGGAAATTGGGTTGGAACGAGTGGTAGAGGATGCAGAGCCAGAGCCAGACGAGTTGGAAGTGGAAGAAGAGTTCGGAGCAGTATTTACGGCGGAAGCCGCATAATTCAAATTTGCGGTTGTGATGCGTATGGGCAGTGGGGAGGCTGAGCGGGATCCTATCTGGTGCGACGTGTGTGCGATCAACCCTGAGATTCCGCCAGATGATGGATTAGAAAAGTCTGAAAACGTTTCACCGCGTCGACGGCTTGGGCTAGTGCTACCAGTACTGTTGGCTGCAGCAACACTGCTGGGATACAGCGACGGTATCGTTTGAGCCCTTGCTTGCAAGGCTTCAAGCGTAGATCTTACAGCTTGCTCCTGCACATAACTAGGCTGAACAGGAGGAGGATCTGTAGGATTCGCGATATGTAACCTGAGGGTTGGTCGGGATGATGCCGACTGGCCTCTAGGCCTGCCTGCTTCTAATTCTCCCACTTGTTTCTGCGACCTCGAAGGCTGAATTAAAGCTGAAGGAGGAGGACTCTGCTGGGACAAAGTCTCGGCGGATTCATTCAAAGGAAGAAAAGCCGGGCGCTGGCGAGGCTTGGGACTCGCAACTTCTGAAGGATGTGGTTTATATGATGTGGGCGAAGGAGTTGGTGAATTTGAACCCAGGAATTCAGAATTACTCTTCTCCAATGAAGGCGAATGCAAGGTTGACACTACCGCCATTCGCTTGAATTCTACATCAAGTATATTGTATTATTGGTCTGCGAATCAGAAAGCAGGTAAAAGCAGAAAGACGCACCGAAATCCAAAGATAATAGCCCTCAAAAGACAGAAGAAAGAATAATTCCACTCCAAAGATGCACTGGCAAATGACATGCAGTAACCCGTCGGTTACAACTGAACAAATCAGGACATTAGGTAAATTGAACACGCCTTGGGCTCGTGGCTCACCTGTTCCAAACTTTTGACCTTCAAGGCCAAAAAACTTTAGAAGAAACCCACAACTTGGCACAAGAAATATCAGCAAAGATCCTGCAATTCCTTTAACCCCGGATCATTGACAAGGCGTTTATTGTGACTTGAACATACGACGCTGTTACTCTGAAACGCAGTCTTATTAGTCATGAACGAATTCCCTTCTGGTAATCCCTGCTTTCAATCCTTCAAAACACAAGGACAACCTGTCTTTAAATTTCCCAAGTTCGGATCCCTGCAACAAATTCCTTCTATGTACCATCCAAGCCAAGCATTATATCCGTCTTATTGCAACCTGTCTTCGTGTCTATGTAAGCACTCCTGTCGTAGCACAAGTCACGCCTTCATACCCGCCGCCCTCACCATCTCCTTAAGTACCAGCTGGCCCTGATCTTGAATGAATGATGATGGTCAACACTAGTACTTTGCAAGCCCGCAACTCAGCATCTTTTGATTCTGTTTGATCTTCAAGATAGAGTGTAGAGTTACCTTATCAAGAGCGTATCAGCGACGGCATCGACACACAGCTAGCTAAGCCCTACGCGGCGACAAGGCTACGTGTATCCGAATTCCAACCGCCTTTCCGAATCCCGAGTCCCGAGTCCCCGCCTCCCTCGCATTTGAATCGGGCTCAAGTTCATGCACAACGGTTCCAAGTAGCTTGAGTAGAAGAAGCAGTGCTCACTCTGTCCCGTTCAGCATTCCCCGTATGTACACTGTGTATAATCAACACTGTATATAACCATATGTATGTTAGTGTCGATTGTGCATGTTATTGTGGATAAAGCACATTGCAAGCACATTGCACTATACCCATAGGTATGTGGCCGCCGGAATCGTTTGAATGGATGATTGCAGTGACATTCAGTTCTAGTTCAATTGTAATCATTGCGGATCTTTACGAGCGCGCCCGAAGACCGACTCCAACCTTTTGCTTTTCCCTCCAACACCGTATGGCCATGGAATACAGAATGTGTATGAGTATACGGGTACAGTATAGTACTGCCCTACCAGTCGTCCGAATCCTTAGGACCAACCGGTACATATCACTGACCGAGCGTCCCGACGGCTCACGGATTGAATGATAAGTTAGTGCGATTCCTTGCTCCTCGGCACACTAGCATTTCCATAGCATGAGTCAGCTCTTTACTGTACCTATCAGCATCATCCTACCGCACTCATTAATCAAATTGGCCAATGCTTGTGTGGCCGACTAGCTCAGCTGGTTAGAGCGTCGTGCTAATATGCATAACTAGCCCATTTTCATACTACGCGAAGGTCTTGGGTTCGATCCCCACGTTGGCCAATAATTCGATCTGAGTTGATTGTTTTTTTCATGGTCGTTCCTTCAATGTACTTATATTATATCTTGCTAAATAGATAGCCTATCCTTAGGGACCTGTTTGTGATTTGGAACTACCTAGACCTCCTCTCGGTTTAAGAGCTTGTGCATCCCTATCTGGCATTAGACAAAAACCTCTATGATTCAAAACAATGGTGCATTTCGGAGACTTAGATGGGCTCAGAGAGAGTTGGAGCAGCGCGCTAATTAGACCAGTTCCTTCAAATATCAGGACCTTTGTACAGCAAGTGAAAATGATGACTTCTCATCTCCATTCTAGAATCTAGAGATGTAAAAGAGATGGCGAAAACAAACACTAAACAGTGAAAAGCTGGAGCTAATTCTCACTAGTATCATTCAACGCTGTTGTATTGAATGTATTGTTGAATCAAGTTGAGTAATAGACGGATCGCTGCGCTAAATCTATCGGGGTAGAGAACCTGGATGGAAGCACTCAAGGTCCCTCCGTCTTTCATTTATCTCGTGTTATTGGGTCGGATCTCTATATACATATTCGACAAACCGTCAATATGTATTCGAGTCTACCTACTGTAGAAGAATTCGGGACTCAGGCGACAATGACTCGTCGTAAAGGTCAAAGCGAGAAATATCGATGACTGACGTACACATTTCTGATCGCACTTGGTGCATACTCTCTGCGGACTTTAGGTACTACTACCAACATCTTGTTCTTGTGTAAGTTTCTCTACCCTCCAAGTGTCATGAATTGATTGACTTGATCTATTCAAGTAGCGTATTGGCTATGAAGATGGATGGCTCTATCTCTCCACATATTGGAGGATATCACAACGTATAAGTATTTTCGAAAAATAGTCGCGGGCGCTAAGTCATCTTCACATGTACAGTATTCTGCCTAGGCATAACTTCTCCATTCTAGATATCTAACGATGTAAAAGATCGAGAGATGGCGAAAACAAATACTGTATTCAAGCAGCATATTGGATATGAAGACGGATAGCCCAATCTCTCTACACTTTTCGGAACGTATCGAAAAAACGTCGCGCGCGCTAAGATATTGATATCTTCACACGTATCCGCCTCGTTATTTCTCCTTCGCATATCCGCTGGAAATCGAGGACAACGTTCAGCACCGTTCGTAGAGTGAAACAAAGACCTACGCTGTCACCAGATAGTGCCATATCCCTAACTCAGCCCAACCCAGTCACCATATCCTCAGTCACCAACCCGTCTCAGATGGCAACATTATACCACTGCCAGAACCGACACCAGCACCAGAACCAGCACCATCTGCAGCAGGGTGAGCTAGGAGTAATCGAAAAGTTACAGAATATAGCCCAACAGATTGAGACCCAGGTAAGAATGATTCGTCCTCTTGTACACCTTCACAGCGACAAGTTTTGACAACATTGTAGACTGGGAACCCTGGGGTATTGTTGTACGACAAGCCCTTGGAAAAGTTATCGGCAGAGACAAGGATGATCCTCAATATGGTTGTAAAGGAACATAAAGGTGCAACAAGTGCACAAAAAATAGAAATGCTGTGCGATCTTGGGGATAGACTGCAGGGGTTTGACGAGTGCGTCCCATTTGCTTGATGATACAGCCGATGCGGCCAATCGTTAACCAACATGCGTATATAGGATACTGGCCAGCTGCAAAGAATTGGTGGATATGCTGAATCGACAACCGGTGGTTAAGGCGATAGTTTTTAGGCCACGATACTTGAAGATGATAAGGGTGAACTATGAAGAGGTCCGGAAGAAAGGTGAAGAGATAGAGGTGAGTCATAGGTGCCTATGTAGATTTGAGACTTTGTGACCGATTATCGCATTCGTAGAGAGGGATCATTCGACTGAAGACTGGTTGGTATGCGCCGACTTCACGAGAAGAAAACGTACCTTCGAGCAATGAGGGGCAGCCAGATTCTTCGACGACGATATCCACACCATCACCAACTAACCAAGGAGCTATCTTCCAGTGCCCAGAATTCCCCCCTCGCGCGCTGGCCCAGTAAGGGCTTTGCACGCACCTTCGTCCGTTGTCCCGACGCCAACACCATCAGCACCAGCAAGACATGTAGCAACGTCGCCCACAACTTCATCTCGCCCAAGCAACGGTCGAAAAATCATCATTCAACAATGTGGCGAACGATTTTTACAGCACCATCAATGAAGACCATTCACGATGGGAGGGAGTGGGAAATATATATAACCAATGTGTATTTAACATTCACAATGGAGAGCAGGGTGAGTTGCCATGCTACGTGGATTTGTGTTGGTGAACTGATGCTGGTGAACGAGTAGTCATTGAAAGTGATGATAGGTCTGAAAAAGAATGCGGTTCCGAACATAATGAGGCCAAACTTTGTTTATTATTCCTGCCATATTTATTTGATTATCGGGTAAAGAAAGGGATAAAACCACTCACTTTGTCGGCTCTTTTTGTCTCAGCGCCTCAGTAATCCATTGAGACGATTGCCGGGACTGCGCTCTCTGCCTCCCCATCGCCTTCGTGATAATCTCACGGTGAGACAAGCGAAACACGACGCCTCGAGGGTGGCACAAGGTTCGGTAGTAGAGGCCGTAGCCGCGGTCGGAGAAAGAGTGTTGCCATTTGAAGTGACCAAATAAATAGTCACAGCGCTGTTGGATGGGGTCGAAGAGTACAACCCATATGGCGATATGGGTCGACCATAGCTTCCATGAGATTGATGACCACCACTCGAAGAAAGAGTAGGAAGACTAGAGCCATTTTCGTAGCCTGTAGATCCATTCCAATATCCCGATCGAAGGCTTTGCACCGAGTGGTGAGAAGGAGGATTTGCCCATTGAGCATATGAGTGATGATGTCCAAAGACGAGTTCTGAAGTTCACGGCTGCATGCCTTGTCCCAGCCTACACCTTGATGTTACAAGTAATGGCAATCCCAGCGTCATGGAAGTCTACCGAGTTGAAAGGAGCTGGCATATAGATTGAGTTGGTTAGCCTTTTTAAAACATTACAACTCACGAATCGAATATTTCCAGTCAATTTGGGTGGATCCCAACGTACTGAGAGTAACGGTGTTTTTTTCATGTGGGGGTTTGGGGAAGAGTGGCAAGACAGCAACGGGTTCCTTATCAGACCCGAGACTACGGATCCAGTTGCTGCCGTCAGCATCTCGAGATTCGGGAACCACAGTCAAACCACAGTGCAAGCAAGTATAAGATAAATAAATAATTTAATAAATAGAGTATTAGCCACACCTCGTAAACTCGCTCCACGTAGCATTCATTTCAGCTATCAAATTTCAGCATTCAACATTTCAGACAGATGAGGTTCCTGTAGCCGATTTTTCTACCTCTGGAAAAGCTTGGCGGATCTCTTTGGTGATCTCTTTTGAATCAAACTAGTCTACTAGATGTGGCTAATATGCTCAAATGTCCTACAATATTCAGAAGCATGGCCAGTTCATTTCTGTTGAACAGCTGAACTCGTAAAACCCAATGCAAAAGTGCTACTCTAGTATTATTATGCAAGCCATTTTAGGGGGATATATATTGCGCAAAATGTCACGTGTACCAAACACTGGGTGCCAATCAAGCCGGATTTGGTAAATAAATACAGAGTAAATACAGCGAAAAATTGAGCGTCGATAATACAGTATGATGCTGTATAGCCGCCGAGCTGCCGGCAGCTGGCAAGTCACAAGTGTCACCCATGCTTATGGTTCTTAACAATGCTCAGGCTGCAGCTGATACTTAGTTCCAATATCTCTGGATTTTCTGAACCTTATCTCTGCCTCCTGCCAACCTAATGCCAGCGCTTCTTCTGTTGGGAAGAAAGATGAAAATGATGAAGAACGAAAGCCACGGAGAACTCACAACTCCCAAAATAAGCAAGGAACATCCATTGTGCAAGGGTACCATCATAGTATGTGTAGATAAGCCAGACTGTGGCTAGATCGAGATAAGTAGAAGTATAATAATAAAGTAAATGTTTGATAGTAAAAATTATCTGGCTGGGCTTTAGCCCCGTGCTCCCGCCCGTGGTCGCTGGGTGAGCCGGACAACCCAAACAGAGCCAGAGCTCAATTGCGGAAGAACGGTGGGAATGGGCGAGGAGAAACCCAAACAGAGCTTAGGATCTGTATTGATAAAGCAGCATGACTTGCCAATTTGTTGTTGAGTAGGCAGATGAGATAAACTTGTAATAGTTGATAAAGAGATGAATCACTCACCTTTAGTAGAAAGATAGTGCCTGAGAATATGAATGCAGTTGGAGTGCAAGGAAATAATCTTGACTTTGGGAATAGTAGTCACACCGGCAATGATTATGTTGGATTAGACCCTGAGATGTGAGCGAAGGAGGGAAAAATCTGTATAGGCAGGGAACCTGCAGCAAACGCGCAAGGGTTCCGGTAGCGACGGTACAGATTATATAAGTAAGTAAGATAGGGGAATCGGGAAAATAGATAAAAAGGGCAGCGGCGGTGTAAGTGCCGGACTGGATACCAATCAATATTCCAACACACCCCCGCAGGCTGAGCACAAACAAGATGTGAATAAAGGTATATGGGAGAATTCACCCCCGCAATGCAAAAGCGTCCAGTTAAAAGGCAAAATCATCATTGTCCACTCCAAAAGCTTCTTCATCAACAAACTTTGCATGTCCATTCTGACCTTCGTGCCATTTCAAGAACTTTTTCCGCAAGAAGCAGTCTTGCTTCAAATGTCCCTTCTTATCACAGAAATGACATCTCATCTCCTCTGCTTCAGAAGAGAGTGCAACGTTACGAGGATCAGGTGTAGAAGTGGAGGAGGTGTTTCCGGGCTTCCCAAGTTCAGCTAGAATGAGCATAGATGATACATGCTCGAAAGTGAACTTCTCTGTGGTGAGTTCGGAGACGGTCGACACAACATGGGAATAGGTGGACGGAAGACCACTGATAAGAGCAATGATGGCATCATCATTGGAAATACTCATCCCCGAGCTCTCCATGACAAGAATGTGCGATTTGATTGCTGAAATCCAATCAGCCATGGTCTGTGAGGAGGACTTCTTCATGGAATTGAGCTTCTGGCAAAGTGTCATTGAGGCTGCAAAGCCAGTAGGACGGTGAAGGGCTTTGAGATCCAACCACACATTGAGAGGATCAGGATCAGCACAGTGAGCAAGCTGGCTAGGTGCAACACGAAGAATTATGGCAGAGCGTACCTGAGCCATTTTGGTAGTGGAACGAGCGTCACGCATCTTCTCGATGTTGGCTTGGATGATGGCTGGGTTAAGGGGATTGCCGTTTTCATCATGAGTGTCCACCAAGATTTCAACGATACCTTCAAATAAATTGTGGCATGTGAGGTCCGCTTGGGTGTAGATCTGCCATGCTTCGTACTTTCCGGTACCAAAGTCTAGGCGGTCGTAACTGAATCTGGTGATATCGGGCATGGTAAAGGAATGGGAATGATAAGTGATGAAATGAATAGTGATGCCGGAGACCCAGCCAATGAAGTGATTTGCTGGAAACCCAGCCGATGGTGTCGAAAACTCGACCAACGGATAATTTCCGGAAGCCCAGCCAACAGATAAGAGCACTGGAAGCCCAGTCAGCAATGACGAGAATTGATGGGGATATGCCTGCGCGTTTGTGTTGGATTAGACCCTGAGATGTGAGCGAAGGAGGGAAAAATCTGTATAGGCAGGGAACCCGCAGCAAATGCGCAAGGGTTCCGGTAGCGACGGTACAGATTATATAAGTAAGTAAGATAGGGGAATCAGGAAAACAGATAAAAAGGGCAGCGGTGGTGTAAGTGCTGGACTGGATACCGATCAATATTCCAACAGATTATACTTCAGCCAGGCTGAAGTACTGTAAGAAATGAATTATTTCAGTATATAAGCTAAATGTACTTTTTCATACAAGTATATAAAATAAATATTTCAATGAACTTATGAAGAAATTACATTTAGACCCTCTGAATTTTGAATTTTAAACAGATTTCCGAAAGAATGCTTTTCAATTGAGCTCTAAAAACAATAGTTTCAATGCGGACTGAATACTTTTACTTCACAATAAGAGTGAAAGCAACTATTTCAAAGAACCTTTCAGCTGGTTCCCGAAAGACAATACTTCGATTCTCGGGCCGATCCGGACCGCTGCCAAACCGCACAGCAAAAGGCAATATTTCAGTTGAAAATTGAATTGTTCTTCGAAACAATTACTTTTGCTCTTATTGTGAAAGCAGGGCTTTCAAGTCCACATTGAATCTATTATTTCCAGAGTCCGATTGAAAGCTTCTCTTTCACACATCTATATAAAGTTCTCAATTCAGAATATCGGAATTCAATTTATTCATCGCTCTATTGAAATATACAACTTCTACATTTTTCTGAAAAAGTACACTTCATATAGGGATTGAAATAATTTATTTCCCATTATGCTTCAGCCAAGCTGAAGCATAATTATTGGCGGTGTGAGTGCAAGGGAATAGCCCTGGACAAGAATAGGAATGCGGGTAGAAGTGTGAGAGAATGATCTCAACTTTGTGAATAGTAGTGTGAGGGAATGTCCTCGAGTTGTAATAGAAGTACGAGAGAATGTCCTCAAATTGTAATACTGTACCGTTCTGACCAAAAGCTCATGATATGTGACATGTGACCTCTACTGTTCAGAAAATTCAGAGGTAGGTAGGTAGGTAAACCGGCGTGGTCCCATTGAGAAACAGCCAGGTTCCGCGTAACACACACAGTGCCTATATGTGTGCCACGGATGCCTAATGTCAATGAAGTTCATGTTGTTGTGGGAGGCAGTCAGGACTGCCCGGCTCGCAATGCTCACACTAAACGCGACAGAAAGCAGTCTGGTGCATAATATTTTTATTGACACGAGAGAGAACAGAGCCCAAGTTATATTCCAGTATGTAGAGGTTGGTACAGTTCAGGTGCCGGGACCCAGGCTTCCTTGCCCGCGAAGACCGTACGTGCGCTCATCGCAGTTCACTTCAAGTATTTTCTGTGAGTCTTCTGATCAAATCTTCTCCCTCTAGACCCACCCTCTACTACCAACGAACTTGATAGACGTGAGGATATTGTGCGGGGGAGCTGGCAGCTTCGAGTGCGTAAAGGTGATCCTCCAATGTCGTATGTGGTTTCAATGCGGTTTCCATTTTCTGGACTTATCCTCATCTACGTTCGATCTCCATGCTATAGATTGGTCTTTTCTGATTTCAAAGTTCAAGATCCTCGGAGCTCAATCCTCAGAAATATTGAAGCTCTACACATGCAGGGTGTGAAGCTGCCCCGCTTTTTTGGAGTCGCGATGCTAAGGCACACAGATTAAATTCGACCCTTCGCACCACCCAGGAGCACTGTAGAACCTCCTTCATCATTGCGTGGCTGAGTTAGGAGGATAGGGTCCATTCAATGCAGTTTTTTTTTTTTTAAGCTAAAGCGTCGGGACTGCCAACTCGGGAAGTCCAGTGAACCATTTTTACAAGTCAAACGAGGTCAAATGCCGCTTTTTGTTCTTATAAACATACTAATAAATTAATGATCTTTTCCACTCCATGCATTCCGAGTCTCTTGGATCCAAATGCCACCAGAGTGTCTATGAGTCAATGCAGTGAAGACGAAGTGCATCATGGATGCAAGCACCTACTGTAAGGATTGGCGCCAATAAATAGAACTTTGCAGGCACGTCCCGCATACGTTGGTTAAGTGCTCCTGGTGAACTGCTTCTTGTTTTTCTCTCCACGCCAAGTTCGCACTGCAGCAAAGCATTTGTGTATCTGCAATGTGTACCCCACATGTATATTCTCGATAGCATCTATCGGGAAGCGCTTGCACCGACTCATTGATCTGTTGAGGTAGGTTGAGGTTGAACTGAAATCCACTGAAAATGGCTTAACCATTGATAAGGACCCTACAGAGGATATGAAATCGTCAGTGACTGGATGCCTTATTCGACTGGTGGCCGAAAAAGTACATGTATGCGAGCAACCGAGGGTCATTCAGCCATCTATAGATTCATGTAGAACACCGATTACGTTTTATTCTAATGACGAAAGAATCAGCGCCAATCCATGCAAGGCGTCAGTCAGCGTATGTCGTCGGGTAAAGCCGTCTATGTTAACAATCGGTGCGCATGCCAGACCGCCTTAAATAATTGATTCTATTGTTAGACATGAACGCCAGAGTCCTTCAACTGCCAAATACAAAGGTTCGCGTCATATTTGTCGCTCCCGAACTTTAACTATGTGGAGAAAAACAAAACAGAAATAATTTAAATGTAGGACTCTTACGCACAGATGTCTGGCAGTCCTAAGGGTTCTATATGCAGGCTCGCGATAGAACATTCACTTTTGTAATTATATTCAGAAGAAAGTTGTTTTTAGAGCACCGATAAGCAAGGCAGAGATAGAGTAGGAAGCAAGTTGAGGTTCCCAGAAAGATTATCTTGATATGTCGTTGGTGATATTTTCTCCAAGTCTGTCACCTGGTGTTAATTTATACAGGGACTGGGCAGGAAACTGCAGGAATGTGAAGGTTGTCCAATAAGGAGGTTAACATTACCGTTACTTCATGCACATTCCGTCGGTGGAATCTTCTCTGAGAGGAGGAAATGAAACGTTCTGTGGCTAGGATAGCTGATTTCAATTTGCATTGAAAAATATACTTTGAAGGCTCGAAACTGTTTGCTCGAGATGCCTGAGCCACTGTCCCCACATTTAGCCAGACTACTAGTTAGACTTAGTAGTTAGTAGAGCAAAGTTCGTGTTTAGATTATTATAGGACGAATTCAAGAGAAATCAAGAATGAGTGGAGTAGGCACACTGCAAGCTCAAACACTTAAGGTTCAATAGCCGTAGGATAAAGTTGCGGTAAAAGAATCGGACACCGTGAGTATGATGGTGGCAAGTTTCAATTAATTTGATCGTTTGATTGATTGATGACGATGAATCGATTACTCGATGACGCTGAGCCTCTGTGCTTAACAATTTTGTGTGAGTTTGGTATTTACTGCAGTTTCCCTCCATTCTCGTGATAGAACGTTCACTTTGTAATAGAGGATAAGCCAACGCGGGCATTGAGAGTCAACCGGCACCGGTCCAGCGCCTATTAGCTTTGTTCTTTTGACTCTTACCACCATTGAATTCATCAGCAAAACCTGTATTTTTGCTGGAGGTCTCCAGAGATCTCTGGAGCTTGACAGCTGTCAAAAAAAACTGTCAATTTTCTCCAGAGATCTCCAGAGGTCTCTGGAATAGGGTACCTTGCTCCAGAGATGTCCCAAATGAATGGGTTTTCTCCAGCAAAAATACAGGTTTTGCTGATGTTATCTTCAAATTCTTGCTTATTCCATTCCCAAGCCAAGGCCATTCCCACTTGCCAAGTCGAGATCATTCTCTCGCACTCCTATTCTCAAGTCAAGGACATTCCTTCACACTACTATTAACAAAGTTGAGATCATTTCCTTGTACTTCTACTGTACCATTTTGACCAAAAGTTCAGTCATGCATCACTTTGGCTCAAAATGAACAGTTCATGGGAGGATGTCACTGGTCATTTCAGGCTGTGAACACTGTGCATCAGCAGAACCTGGGTGAACGCTACAGCAACTATAGCAGCTTATAGCAATCCATAGCAGCCACAGCACTGTACAGTGCTGTGGAATGCTATGAGGTCCTATGAGGTCCTGTAAGATGCTGTAGGTTGACCGTTGCTCGAGCATTCTGACACCTGTCATTTCCAGCTGATGGATACGGCAACAGGGACCTTGGATGCTATTTAATCAACGGTTTTGAGTCTTGACAAGTTCAACATCTTTTCCTCCCCCCACTAAGCTCAACTTGACTCAGACTGTAAGTTCTGCTCTCTGCAATTTTTTTTTGACTCGGATGCTCTAATTATATGTCTGATGACATTTTTTAGTGTCATTCGATGACATGGTAGGAGTCAAAGTTAATTAGCCTCATATACAATTTTATGCTACTTGTGGACCTGGTGGATGAGTTGAGTATGTATAGTGTTTAGAACCACCAATAAAATGATTTTATAAATATTTTGCTAGTATTTTGCTCTCGCGAGCCAGGGAAACAATTCGTAAGGATAATATATTTGGTAATGAATCAGTATTGAATAGAACCCTGATCGCGGCGTTCCCGCGAAGTCCACAGCGATCCACAGCGATCCACAGCATCCCACAGTTCTGTACAGAGGGGTACCTTGCTATGGGTCCTATAAGTACTGTGGGTTCTGTACAGAGCTGTACAGCTCTGTACAGAACACCCAGGTTTTGCTGATGTGACAGCTGAAACAAATATATATAAGAAATATTCCTCAAAAATGGTTTAAAAAGTCCTTAAAAACACTCAAATTAGCCTTGATTTACTTACAAACAAGCCATTTCTGGCTTTAAAATAAGATATTCACCATATCATGAACTAGAAGGACAGGTGGATTCAATGCCAGTGAACAGTTCACAGATTGGTCACAGGTCACTGCACTCTGTGGACACTGATAAGCCAACTCCGTTGACTTATCTCGGAATAAAGGTGATCCGACACCGTTTCTCCGAAACCGTAAAAGTTCGGATATGTGTAGTCTCTGGTATTCGGATGTTCCTCCTAGGGCAACTAGTCGTTATTGTTATCCCAGGCATGATTTTGTGTCTTTCAACGTTTTTCTCAGGTGAACTAAGACCCATGGGAGAAGCTGAAGAATTACTTAGGTTTGTTCCGTTAATTATACGACGGATCGAGCTCACCCGAGCTGAATTGATATCCTCGGGAATTCTCGACTTATGTCTTAATTGCAGCTGTCAAGTGCTGCCTGGAATGAGTCAGAGCCCAATGACTGGGAGGATGGGCGAAAAGCCGAACCTTTTGGGATCAAATTTTACTGAGCATACTGTATAACTCCGGACTGGAACCCACCGCTATATACTAGCTGATGTATCTCTGGCTTACTAGAAGGCGAATCTAGGTATGGCAAGGTGTTATGGAGGTAGCTATAGGCAAATGGGCAAAACGCAGGATACGGCGGGAAATCTAGAATTTAGAACTGATGTGGCCGACGGTTTAGGTTCAATATTCTAAAAAACATTTCGAACCTGAAAATGCCACGGAACGTCACCCATGATATATTGTTGTTGAGCCTGAAGGACCAGGTCAAGACCAGGTTCTAACAATATGCATATTATGCAAGGCATGAATCCCAACCATCTTTACCAAGTTTTTCTCCATCCGGTCTGTATCTCGAGTGCACTAGTGGATATCAATCTGTGGAGCTGTTATGTAAAATGACTCGCCATATGCAACTTTTCCCTTCAGTCACAATGCCAAGGGAATAAGTATGGCTGATATCATCACAAACTTTTTCAAAAAATTTTATTTCCGCAAACCCATTACAGTATTTAACCAGTCCTTTGGACATGATCACTCGTTTGAACAGTTACATTTTCTCAAGCTTATGGCCTGC
The DNA here is from genome assembly GCA_009733575.1 of Gymnopus androsaceus JB14. Taxonomy (NCBI): domain Eukaryota; kingdom Fungi; phylum Basidiomycota; class Agaricomycetes; order Agaricales; family Omphalotaceae; genus Gymnopus; species Gymnopus androsaceus. The sequence goes on from ML769422.1 coordinate 99,770, forward strand.
TTGGAGGCTAATAAGGGATTTATTATATGTGCATTGGTCCATTTCACAATATTCTCCACAGAAATGCTCTCTCTTACTGTTGGTGGCATTTTATATGTTGTTTTACTGTGTCAGAGAGATATCATCAAAAATTTGAATGAGCTACCTACAGCTCTTATGTTTTCCTATTTCCATATGAGTCTTTCTACACTATACAGAACAATGAGATGAACTACTGATATCAATTTCACATGAAGAGATGAAGAATTGCAAGTCTGCCAAGCGTGACAAATGTCATGTATGTCACGGCGTCATTGCCGACCAAATGTCACGCTGTTTAAACGAGCCGGAAACGCCGGTTTTAGGGCTGTCACCGTGCACCGCCCATTGCCATCGCTACATGCAGGCTACGTACAAGTGGTTTGGCACCAGCATAGCTCAGATGCTACCTAAGGATCCTAGATAGTTATTTTGATATCATACGCTCTGTGGCACGCTCAACAAAAAGATTTTATTTTGACCGTCCAAAGGACTGGTTAAATACTGTATAAGTATTTGAAAATAGCAATAACATAAACTTGGCATTCATACTCATAATTTGTTAATCTAAAAATGAAAAAGGTAGAAAATTGTACACCAGGAAATAGCCTGACTACTGTATGATCAGACTGGGGCATTTCCTGGTGTACACTTTTTCTATGAACTTTCGGAATTTGCTGACGCAAGGGAATATTTTCTTCTCTTGCATTTATGGCGCATCCAAACGTTTCCTTAATTAGGACAAGCTGAATCGCTCATATCAAGCTTACACAAAATATATTTGCACGACAGTCAAATTTCTTCATCCTAAAATCAAAACTACAAAAAAGGTGGCGAAAACAAGTCAATGTACAAAATGTCCCTAAAGCAGTATGTTCGAGAAAAGAAAGCAAACGAAACCATGGCAGAAGAAACGGTATACGGAGTAAATAAGGTATCTAATAGATGCATGGCGATTCTCACGACGGTAGTGGGGGCAAAGGAGGAATCTCATTCTTCTGCAGCTGTCGACTGGCATTACCGGGCCTTGATAGCTTGCGAGATCCTATCTGTTTAGAACGCTTTTCCTGCTCCTGCTGGAGCTGCGTCATAATTTGCAGCTGCTGCGCAATGAACTCTGATGTTCCCGGCCTATGTCAGAAGAATCTTAGTGAGTCTCAAAAAGAAGGAAAAAGAACACAGCGCATACCGCATTCGAAGTATTTGCATGATTGGTCTGCCCATTGGTAACCTCCTTCTCCTGTTGCTTCTCCTTCTTTCCGCTCCTTGATGGTGCCAAGGTTGCGTTGTTGATAGACACTTTTCGCCCGCTTCTTGATAGTTCCCGCTGAAGAACGAAAGCTTTGTTGCATCATACGAACACATTCCTCCATTAGTTCGTCTCTGCAAAAGAAGAAATGAGTATCCAGTGATATGTCGAGAATTAGAGACATACGTTCGACCAGTCGTAATACAACCGTATTGAAAAGACATCACGGTACTTTTGGTTTTGCAGAACTTCAAGTGATATTCCCTCACCACCAGGCGTAGAAGTAATCACACAGGAACTAGAATGAAACATCCGTTAGGTAAGCGTGAAAAAGCATAGATTTGGCTTTACCTTCAACCACTTGAACACAATATCAACCTCTTTATCTCTGAGAGGTTTCATATCAGCTAGAAACTTCGGACAACGGTGGCACCAAAAGACCTTCAATAACCGTAAGAATCTCCTTCCACACACGAGTCATGACTTTTTCCTTCGCCGTGTCGCTCAAATAGGTGTTTAATGTTTGGAGATTGGCGTCGAAATAATCAAAAAGAGGTAGAATCGCCTGCTCAATCTCGACGTCGGTGAGCTCTTCCGGCCGAATCCCGCGGTTTTTCCGAAGTGGGAAGTGGAATCTGTACTTCGCTGGAGGAGGCACCCAAAGCTGAACGGTACAGAGCGGTGACGTTGCCCAGAGCTTTGTTGTAGTCCAAACCCATACTATTGGCCTTGAGGAGAGTCTTGTACAACGGACCGAGAAAGACACTGTCTTATAAACGGTGACATCTAGAGAAAGAGGAGAACAAGAATGAGTAGATAGCGGGATGAAGAAGATGCAGTACCTTGTCAATGAAGATACGAAGCATGTCCGACTCTGCTCTCTTCAAAAAGCGGAAAGCACGACCAAAGTAGAACTGGATATCGTCCTTTTCGCCTTCCATACTGACTCGAACAAGGACTCGACCGTTTGAATCGAAGGTCCATCCATAGATCATGCGTCAGCAAATCACCGAAACGACGAGGATCCAAGCAAAGGTATGCTCTTCCAACGGTATCGTGTTTACCGACCAATGCACGGTCACGAACACTGACCATAAGCCATAAAGGTTTCTCCACGGATATATCAAAAGTTTCCTCCCCTAGACGAAATGTCAAAATTCGAACCGTTGAAAGAAGCAAAGTACTGACATCGTGGGGAGGCGGTTTCATAGATAGTCCTCGTCTTGGCAAGTCTAGTGCCAGCCTCGTCGCTAAGGGTGACAAAAGTGTCCAATTTGTTAGTTATCGAGGCTTCAGACGACGTCAATCCTTCAGCCAGGACAACCTTGACACTGAATAAGAACCGTTCCCGTTCCACCTTTTCCGGGACAGGTGGAGCTGAGTCTGCAAGTACTTCTGCCAGTTTGTCGGCTTCCATCTGATTGTACATATTGTCCAACAACTTTCGAGCAGCCTCGACGTTGTTCAACTTGACACATGACTCGGGTTGAAAGTTGAAAGGCTCGACTTTCTTTTCACCCTGAATAGCAAGCTGCCGAGCTTTCTCCAGCCACGCGGAGGATTTCTGTGGCTGAATGTAGTCATTGGGTCTAGGAAACATTTCCGCAAGAAATTTGGTTTCCACACTCCGACAGTAATGTTCTACGGCCTTGGCGACAGTCTACAAGGGATTTAGCAAATGGGACGGTCTCGGAAGAAGAAACTGACTTTGGATAAAGCAGTGAAGAATCTGGCATTCTGATACTCATCGTCCCATTCCAGATCCTGCAGGAAGTTTATAGGACTTCGAAGAGAGTCGAACAAATCCACGATCGATGAACTGTGACCTTGAGCGTCTTCAGCTTGAAACTGGGAGGAGAGGTAAGATTTGGACCTGCACGACGCTGGGAAATTACATACCTTGTCTGCAGCTATAGCCTGTTCAATCATTCGTTAGTAAGAGTCGTGATCATGAAGAACCTGCTAGGCTCACAGCTTCCACCCAGCTTGCGGTTTTGTTATCTGTGTTTATTAGCCACTGCAGCACGTACGACTCGAAGAAGCCGGTGAGGTTGAAATCAATCTTCGTCCTGTAGAAAGTTCAACTGTGAGGTCAAGGCAGATCACACCAAAACTCACTCTGGGGCGAAGGCTGTTAACATTGCGATCAGGGTCTTCGTTCGGCGATACAAGGCGAATATATCCTGAATAGGTACATCCGGTGTTGGACCATTCATAGAGGACTCGAAAAGGCGTTTCTGGTCTGCCTGTAGCTCAGCGACGAACATCGGTATCTGAACGTCCACAACCAATCGACACCACATCGATTTTGCTACGAAAATCTACAGTCAGACAGGGGAAAAGGAAACTCGGCTTCAATAAACTCACCCTAGAATAGGCTCTGGGAAACGTTTGTCCAATGCTTTTGCAGACTTTTCGATTTCGTCGGTCATCAAGAGTAAAGGGAGAGCTCGGTTGACGCCGGGAGCGGATTGTAACTCGCGCAACTTGACAGTGAAACTTTCCGTGGCGACTTGACGCACTCGATCCTGGACGTCTGCTAAACGAGCACTAACGTCCACATTGAAACGGTCGAGGAACCCACTATCTCGAACATGCTCGAGAACAGTGAGGTATGGTTCAATCTCGGAGGGCTTGAGGTTGGGTATGGCATCCATTGAGTGGTACAACGAAGAGAGAAAGATATTGAAAAGGCTTCCGTATATGTTACAAACATAATCAACCTAGAAAAATCCTCAGTCTAGGGAAGGCAGCGTAAAGAACGAGATACGAACATCCTGCAGGGGCCATTTTTCCAACTCGATGTCGTGCATGGCACGTACAACATTCTGCAGAGCTTCGGGTATACATTCGAGAGGGACATCGTTGCGTTCATAAAACTGCTTCACGAGGTCGAGGAAGCACGACGCTCGATAAGGATGTCCTATCCGCCACCGGATAGCGCATTCGTTGATAAGGTCAATGTGAGTCGAGGACAGAATACCCAGTGAGACCTCGTCGTTATCATCGACTTCTGGACTGAGCATAACCTCTAGGTCCGCTATAAGGCATAGCTCAAGAAGTCGTTTGTAGAATCGTTTTGGGTTGGGAGGAATGTAGGTAAAATGGTGACCAACTTCAATGTCGTCTTCATCGCCATCTTCCGGAGCTGTGACATCAACAAAGTCGCCACCCAGACCGTGTAGGGAGAGCCTGCTGCCTATTGAGCCCTGTCGAGAGGACTGTGTTTGAGAATACAGAGATCCAGGGCGAGCAGAAGATGATGATGAGGTCGCAACAGACGGTAAGACATCTATTGGAGTGGACTTGGCTAATTCGGGATTAAATGACACCATGGCCACCATCATCTGTTGAAGTTGGGTCGTTTCCTGTGTCTTCCAGTGCTGCCAAGCGCTTTCGCTTTCGAAATCTTCTCTTCGCCCGGGGAAATGGGCATTTGCGTTGATATTTTTTAAACAAGTCTACAGGACGTAAGTTCCAGTCCCAATAAGATGTAAAAGGTGGAAAATACAGACCTTGAGATCGGTGAGAGCAGCCTGTGGAAGATATAAATCAGTCGGCATTCTCTCTCTCTTTATATGGAAGATTCGTACCTTCTCTGTACATGTCGCCCTCAATGAATCGACCTCCTTCTGTACTGCAGACTCTGATATCTTGAACAGTGACGCTACTGTTTTAACTAGAGCCATGTCGGAGATGTTCCCGCTGATGACCAGCGAGGCAGTGGAGTCGCGATCTCTGGAAGTTGACGAGGAGTCGTAACCAGAGTCATTAGACTGAGCTGGAGCAAGCTTTGCGGTATACATATCCAGCCTCCCGAGCAGCTCTGGAGATACATGATTCAGGCCTCGCAGACTTTCTCTGAGAAGCTTGACAAAGATAGCGATATGATTGTTAAGCTCAAACTTCCACGAATCACCAGCGAGGGTAGGCTCCTTCTTCAATACACCTGTGGCATGTGTCGCAAACATCAAGATGAGCTCTTCAATCTTCCGGTTCTCCTTCATTTGACGCTTGAAGGTATCCACCATAAACTGTCCATAGAACTTGCCCATCGTCCTCCGCACAAGCTGGTCCGAATATCTGGTAAAGCGGTTTCAGTAAGGCAAGATGTGAGATATCGATGTACGCACGCAGGGTCCTTGCCCATTGCGATATCCTGCAACTTCTGCTCCAACACTTTGATCAGCTTGTCCGGAAACTTCACACTCTTGGAATTGGGACCCTCTCTGAGGTCCTTGATCATGTCACCGATTGAGAAATTGGAGAGAGCGGCCAATCTGGATGAATGTTCCTTTGATTCGCTTACTTTGCTCTCTGTCGTAGTCGTCGCTTTCGGGATCATAAGGTAGCTCAAAAGGCTGGCGTTCAGGACGTAAATTAGGACCTTTTTGATGAAAACAGGCATGAAAATCTGGAGCTCACGCTACTCGGAGAACATAGCTAAGTAAATATTCCAATCAGCTAGGTAGAGAAGAATGAGATCCTGGCTACGCACTTGAATAATTCATCGTCTGTAACGCGATACTTGGACATTCGTTTGTCGCTCGCGAAACTTGCATAGCTCCGCCTTGACATGGACTGTAATCAATATATGTTCGGGGAAGCGAGGAATAGCGTCGATTATGGTCGTAATTTACCGGAGGTCGTCCAGAGAAAGAACAGTGAAGAGAAGATACCGCCGTCCGTGAAGTACCTGAAGGAGCGAGTTTTCTTACTAAGCGATAGAAAATTAGCGCTTCATTCAACCTAATTCAGTTGCCGAAATTTACTTGCGCTCAATCGTCAGCTGCGCGGCGTGACCTGCTGCGCGTCTGTGCATTGGACAATACTATTTTAGATAAGTGATACAAGATACCAGCAAGACATGCGTGATAAGTAAAGGATACAAACAGCTAGATGAAGTGAAGAAAACATTCCGTTTGCTAAAGAGGTAATAAATAAAAAAAGAAACCTTAAAATGAAGAAGTAAAGTCCCTGAATGCCTCTTGCGCTAATATACCATCCTTTAGTTCCCTGTCTTCAACCACAAAACCATTCCCTTTGGTATCCGCACCCGCCTTGAGCTGCTGATCCCTGAATCTCCTGATTGCAGACAACCGCTCCTGCCAGTTCGTCCGCACCTCCACCCGTAAAGTATCTTGATCCGTCCGCGAATACACATACGCGAACCAATCTGCCAGCAGACTGAGCTCCCGTACTAACATTGGAAGATTTTCCACGCTGACGAGTTTGTAGTGTCCTACAGGCGCAAAATCTATCATACCCTCTGCACGCTGCACGGTAACCTTGAAATACTCGTTCTCATGCAGATTGTTCGAATACGCAGAGATATTCCCAACAGAGTGCGGCTCGATCACGATATTGACGAATTGGAACTGTGTCGCGAGTGTATCGAAGCGGTATGGCTTTCCTGAATCATTCCACACAATGCGAACGAAATCGTTACCAATGTGGCGTTTTTTGAATGTAGAGTGTTCGTCGTGAGCATGAGAGGGCATCATCGTCGCAGTATGGTATAGAATCTGACCAATGTCGTCCCACCACGCATACGCGTATTCGCCATCTTCGTCTGGATCGAGGCCTCCAGCATAGACATCGATCTGGCCACGAAGATTGATCAAACGACCGATGCCCTCGAGGAAACGGGTGTAAGCGGGAGATCCATGCGAGTTGCGTAGAATCTCGACTTCGCTCGTTTGACCTGGTGCAACATACATGATTCCCACTTTATGGGTGTCGATAACAGGCATCCGGTCAAGATTGCGAGTGAATTTTGGAACGTCGGTCGAGTCGAGGAGTATTCGCACATTGGAGGGCCCAAGACGATCCGGGTAAGAGGAAAGTTGTAGAGCGAAGAAGGAGGGATCGATAGCAACGTCTTTGCGCCTCTGAGATGGAGCTGTTCCACTCCAGACGTATCCCGCCAATGGATCCGGTCGAGTAGGCTCTTCCTTATCATTATCTGGCTGTGATAATAAATCCTGGACCAGATTTTTGCGTTCTTCATTCTAGAAACAAATTTCAGAGCCATGCTTGAGAATAAAGCAAAATGAAATTTACCTCTTCCATTTCCCCCTCATCAGCATCTGGCCTATGAGCACGAGAAATATCACGATCCATGAGATAAGCAGCTGGGATCGTGAGCATGTCCGGGTCTACATCTCCGGGACCCACTAACGGAACATTCTCCAGCCTTCCCAAAAACTTGGTATACCCCGATGGTCTCCGGGAAAGAATTTCGATCCAGCCACGTTTTCTTAAAACTCGAATCGTAACAACGGAATTACCAAGGAGCCAAGTTTTCTCGCTCGCAGCAGTGTCTGCAAGCGAACGAGAGCCGTTCGCTTCAGGATCAGACAACATGGTTGGATTCGTGACCATGTCCTGCAGAAGGGAGTTGGTAGGACGTGGATCAGCGCTGGCATAAGTGTATCTGGCCAACCAGTCGAAACACACTTCCGTTGGATCATCAATTTGGTTATTTCCTTCGTTGGCGAGGAGTAGCTGTCTGGTGATGTACCGAAGGTATTTCGGCCGATCTGGTAGCTTGACTGCCAAAAACCAGACATAGACCAGATGGTAAGATAGTATACGAACATGCTGAGATAGGGCCCAGGAGTTCATGGGGGAGTCGGGTGAATCCGCCTTGGTCATCCTGTTATGGTGTTGTAGATACTGGAGAGCAACACCAAACACCATTTTATAATCGTCTTCGATAAAGTTACTGTACAGCGGAGGATGAGAGCCGATGATGGAGAGAAAGCTGAGGATATGGACAGCCATATCTGGGTTCGACATGATTTGAGAAAGTTTTATGAGGATATTATGAAGATGCCGTATGGTGGAAGATTGCAGCTCGAAGGCAGATACGGACAAGGCATGGAGGCAGCATATAATCGTCGCCGGTTGACCGCTGAGTCCACCGAGGAAGACTTCCGCCAACGAGTGCCTCTGCTTGATGTCAAAGTACCTTTTATAGCTGACCAACACGGATAATGTATGATAAACTAAGCCATGCGCATCCCGTACTTTTATACCAACAGACCATCGGTCGATACTCCGGGCAAACCCCCCAGTCTTCGAGGATTCCTAGACACAACGTAGTGAGGATTTTGGAAATGACGGCACGAGATTTAGGTCCACAAAAGAGATGTTTGTTTGAAAGTTGGACAGGAAGATGGCAGAGCACATAGGACAGGATATCCCAGCTCTTTTCCGACTCCAAAATCGTAAGAAGAGCAGAAAGGTATTCCGATACAGGAATGACCACCACACCTTCTGGACCGTTAGGATCATAGGAGCCCAGCATTTCACTGGGCGTATCTACCGTGGATACAGAGAAGGGCAACTGTTCCGGGACTCTCCACAAGTAGGCTCTGTTGCGGACCCTAGGTACGGGTACGTTCTGAGCGGGTGCACGGGAACGACTTCTGCTAGTGGCGTTTCTACTGAACGACTGCGAGGGTACCCCGCCTCGTCCTCTGGGAGTAACGCTATCCCGTTCGGTTGGTGGCATTCGCGCCCGGGCTCGGGCTTTTCGTAGCTCTGAGACAGCATCGAGCGCGGGTGGAGGAGGTGACTCTGCTAAATCAGATGACCCCACACGATTGATTAATGCTGAAAGTGAAGCCACTTGACCATCCAAGTCGTAATCTGCATCACTAAAATACAGTTTGTGGTCGCGATCTGCACGCAAGCGCATAAGAAATTGGAGCGCTGCTAAACGAGCACGAGCGGATTTTCCGTTAATGAGCAGGAATGTGAGGTTCTCGAAAATACGGAGTATATACGCGAGGACGTAGTCGAGATCGGAGGGTGAAGCATGAGGAGTGAAGCAGAGTTGAGAGAAGATAGATATGAGAGCCGAAAGGGCTTGAACAGGATAAGGAAGAATTGCAGGTTCTCGGGACGGAAGTGGACTGGGATGTTCAGGAAAATCTTCCGATGGATGTAGTGACTGAGAACGTGAAGAGCCGACGTCAGGATGGACTTCACTTTGAACTCTGGAGAACATCGGCGAGACAAAAGAGGAGGCGATATTGTAAGTTGTCTGAGGAGAAGAAGGTCCATGAGCCTCAAAATTGGCCGCAAATTCCAGTTCATCCTCATCCTCATCGGCACCTGGCTCAGCATCACCGGCGCATTGTGCTAAAAATGCAACAATGTCGGCAACGGAGGGACCCTCTTCTCCCTCTTCGTCTCCATCTGAGCTATTCTCAAAGATTCGAAGAACAACCTCATCGGCCAATATTTTCCAGACAATGTCGCAATAATCCGTGTCTCCAGGCTCTCCTGCTACCACTCTCCGACAAAACTCGAAAACCAAAGTTGCCAATGGCCGACGATATCCGGGCATTAGAGTAGAGATGAATGTAAGATGGAGATCATTAGTAGCTGTACATTTCTGGAGTTCCGAGAAATCAGAAAAGAGCAAGCAAGCTCCGGATGACGAATGGGCGCTTAGGCACCTTTTGGGTAGAATTAGCGCCGAGCCTCTTTATCGATATGACCTCCAAGTGCATCATCCGCGGCTCAATCAGTAGGGACCCACACGTTCTGTTCCTGATAATCGCTAATTTTCCTCCAGATATTGACGAGTTTTTTCATGGTACGCTAAACGAATGCCCCTGGCGGTGACGCTTATGAACTATGGAACAGTAAAGGACATTGTTAGGCCGGGCCAGACTCTATCTGCTCATGGAATGTCCAAACGTGCCGGAGGAAAAGGCGCAAATCAAGCTGTGGCGGTCGCTAAAGCCGGATCTTCCGTAGGTCTCGTCGGAGCTGTTGGTGAGGATGGCCGCTGGGTCGTCGAATATCTCAAAGAATCCCGAGTGGATGTTTCGGATATCGAAGTAGTTTCTGTGGGTATTCCTTTTTCTTTGCCGCCGGAAAATTCTCATAGTTTGTTTAGGAATCTACCGGTAGGGCTGTAATTCAGCTTACAGACGACGGTGAAAACAGCATCAGCAAGTTCTGTCTCAACAATATCTTTCATACTCTGATTTGCTTTGCAGTTTTATTCAAAGGGGCCAATTACGCTTCACATCCCAAGAAATCCATTCCAGCTGGCACATCGCATCTCTTGCTTCAGAACGAAATTCCTCTGGAAGATACCCTTGCCTATCTCAGTGAAGCCGCAAAGGCCTCTGCAGTTACCATCTTCAATCCTTCTCCCATGCCTTCCGATGCAGAACTCAAGGCTTTTCCTTGGGATAAACTCACATGGCTGATCGTGAACGAAGGGGAAGCCTCCGATATGTACAAGACCCTTTCAGGCGGTTCTATTCACAGTATCCCTGACATTCAGTGGGTCCCCATACGCCCACTTATCTGCTTATCCCACTTTGCTTCAACTGTCTTCTCAAATTCCCCAGACGAATTTAGTTTGCACTTTGGGCGCGGCGGGTGTGCTTACATTAATTCCATCCCTCGGAGCCTCCCCTGGACTCAATTCCGAACCGATATTCCTTCCTGCCGCGAAGCTTCAGAGGGGTGTAGTCGATACAACGGGAGCCGGAGATTGCTTCGCTGGATACATGGTCGCAGGTTTGATGAAATTGCACGACGAAGGGATAAAGGTACTTCAACGAGAGCATATTGTTGCTGTGCTGAAACGATGCGTTCCAAGTAAGGGTATCGTTTCTTCATTCCAGTCCTCTCAACTCATTTTTTCTTATCCAGGCTGCCGGAATGTGCGTTGAAAAGAGAGGAGCTATGGAAAGCATCCCCCTTGCCAAGGAGATCGATGCCATGATACAGTGAACCGTATTCCAAAACACGTATTTCAATAAAGAAACAGGAACGAATATTCGTGAATTTCTGCCTCAGCTCCTCGAGGATCTCCGCAAATCTCCACTTTCAGACGCGCACCTAGATATATCGCATATACCGTTCAACATATGGAGCAAGCCAGGTTCCCAATGTCGCTGCGCGCTTCAAGTTTCAAAGTAGTCCTCAAATAACTCAGCGGTACATTCATTAATGTTTTCTATGTATTCTGTAGTGCTATATGGGCATTACACAATAACAATGTTTAATTCGTGCTCGTGCTATATCCCTTCACTGCAGTTATGTTCTTGCCTGTCGCTGCGGTCAACTCAGCAGCGAACGAATTGGTGAGGGTATCAATGTCCGTCGTGACGCTGACCATTCTGGAAGCCCTGAGCAAATCGCTTGGCTGCTTGTTCGCCGTTAAGACCTGTCCAAGAACCATTAGAACTGCTGATACTAAAGAAGGTCGCACGAAATCTCACAGAACATAGCCGCAACTTTCCCGTGTTTCTGTGCAGTGGCGAGAATTTTGGCCATGGCAGCTTCATGCTTCTCGCTTCCAAATTCCACTCCCATGGACAGTGCCAAATCGAATGGGCCAATCTGATAGCTTGCATTTAATAATCTGAAAACTGGTCGAATGCGATAGAGATAACTTACGAAAACGACATCGATACCCTCTTGGCAAATCTGCTCAATTTCCTCGACGGCCTGTGGATGTTCAATTTGAACAGAGATGACCAATTCGGTGTTGGCAGCAGCTGCGTATTCAGCTCCGAGAGCTCCAGCTGCACTGGTGAACATCGGTCCAAAACCTCGTTATGCCGACTGGCGGGTACTTTGTTGCACGAACAACTCCTCGGACGATTTCCTGGAAAGGATTTAGATTAGATACTGCCGGAGAGCAGGAAGATGAACCTACTGCGCTATTTGCCATCGGTATCATTAATCCATGAGCGCCAGCATCAAGAGCTCTCTTGTGAAAAGGAGATAAATACACAGTACTTGAAGACTGAAGTAATGGCTCTCCGAAACCTACTTTGATCAACCAGGGCTCTTCGGCAGGAACACGGATAATAGGAGAAGCACCATTAGCCGCAACGGTGTTGGAGAGATCATACAGATGTGTGTCTGAATTCGATAGTATTAGATGAGTATAGTGGGAAGCTTGAACGGGACACAAACCGTTGATCAATCCGTGTTCTACAGCGAAAGTTTAATCAAGAGAAAGTTTAGCAAGCAAGAGCACATACCGGCATCGATGAGGACCCAGGAAACGTTCTCTGTCCTGGCCATGGTACCCGCAATAGCGGTACTAGAAGAAACGATCAGGATAGATACTTACTGCAATAACTTGATCCACCGACCTTGGGAGAGTAAGCCAGACGCCAGCAGCTTGCTCGCCTGCATTGAGTTTTTGGCGGAGAGGAATATTGAGAGGCATGATAGTTTGGGAAAGGCAAGTCGCAGATCCATTTCGATTGGTCTATTTGAAAGGATGTGAAGGAGCATTCGGTTATTTCGGTCCGATTTAACGGCCTCGCTGATCCCGACAAAGCCGCGTTCCTTCCTCCCTCTCGTTTAACTTACTCATTCTTCTCTTTTCGAGCCAGAAGTAGTTGCAACGAAGACCGGAGCGGATAATACGACTGGATGACTCGGAAATTCGTACTTTGAGCTCCTTTAATAGCTACACCTCGAAGCTCGTCGTCGAGCGAGCGGACGCGTCACGCGCCCAAGGTATCGACCTCTGTTTCATCTTCCTTCCGAAACCGCAGTGGGGGTGGGGCCCCAGCGGAAGCAGGAAGAAATATTATCTGGGGCCTCCTGGGGCTCCTCATTCTGGAGTAGCCTATCTGGACCTGGACTCCTAGACTTCCAAGCCAACTCGACCAAGAAAACCACTCTCTACTTATGATAGAGGTGCTGAAACCGTATAATATTGGTAGAATAAACTTCTGTGAAGATCTCTGCTCTTGAAGTCAGTCCTGACCGCGCCAGTGAGGCGACAGTTTGCCCGATAATCTCGTCGCAAATCAAATTTCGGGTCCGCCAGGTCCCGATCGCACCCCCGTATAAAGGCGGAGAAGGAGCTCCAACTTCCCTCTATTTTCGCCATGAGAGCTTACCCCGTCTTGGTTGGTCTCTTTGCAGGACTTGGTTCGCACTTGTCTATCTTCTTGCCATTTCTTTCTGCTAAGTTTATCATCTCCAGGTTCCTTTCTTTTTGGGTTTGTTTCCGTCCTCAGAGCATCACTTAACAATCACCGAACGAATTGCATAGCTATGACACTGGTATCATAACAACTTCTATCGCTCATACGAGCTTCACTACATGTGCGTATTGCTACTCCTCTTTCACTGGCATGGCTAACGTTTCGCCCAGATATGGGCAAACCTAATGTATGCTATTTGTTGAATCATCCGTCTCCCATGGATACTGATAGATTTCGACCAGACTGCCAAGACCGGGGCAATCGTAGCTTCATATATAGCTGGAGAATGTGTTGGCGCTATGTTGCAGATGGCTTTTGGTGACAAGCTCGGTCGAAAGCGATTCATGCAGTGGTTGTGTATTCTTGTAAGTGTAATTATAGTTCCTCTCAAATATCAGTAGACTGAAAAAGATATATGTAGGTCACCATCGGAACAGTAATTCAGACGGCTGCACAGAATTACCCCATGTTCCTAGCCGGTCGTATCCTCACTGGGATTGCGGTGTGAGTCCTGTCATTATATCCATTGATGGATCACTGACCTGCTGGTTAGTGGAGGGCTTGTCGGAACCGTTCCAATTTACAACTCCGAAATTGCGTATGCACAGTTTATCTCTTGGGGTGCGATTCACTAAATGAGCTCCGTTCAGGCCACCAGCGCAACGAGGTCTTGTTGGAGGGCTTTCGGGGTACATGCTTGGAGTTGGGGGATTCCTTGGTGAGTATAAAAGCTTGATATACTGCATTATCCACTGAAGTCCTGTGCAGCGAATTGGGTCGGTTACGCCTGTGGATTCGCTTCAACGTCCAATTTCCAGTGGAGGTTCCCTCTAGCAATTCAGATACCTCCAGGAGTCATTCTGTTCATCGGCTTGCAATTTTTTCTACCAGACTCGCCACGGTGGCTCATTCGTCAAGGTCGCGATGAAGACGCGAAGATTGCATTTGCCAAAATCCGGGCTGACCTTTCCGCGGTATGTATACCTCAATCTTTTCATTATCATTACTCACTAGTTAAATCAGGAAGAGCAAGACCATCGAGTTCGAAACAATAAGAGCGCAGATTCTCTATGAGAAAGTAAGATCTCTTCTTAGAGCAAGACTACGATGTTTAATACTTTGACCAGTCTATCGAAATTTCAACATTTTCAGAAGCATGGCAAAGATACAAGAGACGAATCCTGATCGCCGTAGCAGTTCAATCTATGACTTCTCTTTCGGGAGTCAACGTGATCAGTCAGTAGTAGATCAAGAGCTTATCTTCCAGTTCCAGGTTCTTACTTCATTCTACAGACTATTACCAGACGACGATATACAAGCAACTAGGATTTGCTGGACAGCAAGTTCTTCTGCTCTCTGCGATTTATGGAACTCTCGGTATCTTCTTCAATCTTGTATCTGTGAGTATAAGCTATTAATCAAATACTTTTATGCTAATTTTTCCCTTGTCATTTAGCTGCAACTGGTTGATAGAGTTGGTCGCGTTAAACTACTTGGAGGCACCTCTCTAGGGCTCTCTGCCATCTTGATTTACTGTGCGATAAGTAAGCAAATTTTGTCCGATAGTTCTGCTTTAGAACTTGACCTCTGCATAGTGACCAAATTTTTCGCAACGTCAAGCAACAAAATCGGGAAGGATTTCACGATTATGGGTGTATATCTCTACACAGCAATATACTGTAAGTTCATGTTTTATCAAACATTTTAGACCTTCTAATCTTTTGCCATCCAAAGACCTGGGTATTAACAGCACGACGTGGTTGTACGGCGTTGAAATCCTACCTATTTTCCTGCGAAGCAAAGTGTGAGCTACATGCTGTTGCTATTGCTATCCGCTTGTTTACTGATCCACATCTAGCACTGGTTTGGCAGCATGCTCACATTTTATCTTTAACATCGCTATCACGGAGGCTGGACCTACTGTGAGTACCCACTCAGTCCCATCCTTTCCTTCCTCATCGCGACCTTTGTCCAGGCTTTCGCGAATATCAAACAAAACTACTACTGTATGCACGACGATACACTACATATTTGAATTGTTGCTCACATACCATCACAGATGTATTCGTTGCTACGACCTTTGTATCGGGAATTATGGTCTTCATGTTCTTCCCCGAGTAAGTGACAGTCTTTCTCATCTTTGCCGTGAGATAACAGTGGAAATTTCTTTCTTAGAACCAAAGGTCGCACTCTCGAAATGATTGCGGCCGACTTTGGGGACAGTGTCGTCGACAGAAGTGTTCAACCTAATGATCAGAAGAAGGGTTCTGGCGTTGAGGAAGAGCGGCTGGAAAGCCTCAATGTGTAATCTATCCAATAACTATGGTCTATTATATACCTTGTATTGTTTCTTATAACTCTATCCTAACTAGTGGTGTTTCCTAAATTGGGTCGGTCAAAGCGACAAATATCACTAATATGCTTCCAATCCTTCTTACGAGCTTTTTCAACATTGTAAAACATGTTGCTTTGGCATGCTTAATCTAGTAAATCAACAGTCGCCACGGTCGCCCGTAACCGTGCGGGTGCGTATGGATTTCAAAGTCCGCCCCGGGAAGCTCCCGGGGTGACCATGCTAGCCCCTATCTCAAACCATGTCGACAACCATCAGCACTCGGATTCGTAATCCCTCCTACTCGGTAATCCACTCTTTTTATTATCTGTATTCAAGTCTGCTGAGACTCTCTCTAGAATGACGACCCCTTCCAAGTATGGTTGGCTGCGACTGAGGCCTGTCGCAATAACCTACGTCGATTCCTTCCCTCCAATCCAACAGATAATGACATACGGGAAGTTTGTCGTTTGGTTATTAAAGACTCCCGTGACAGTATCGACAACGCCATACAGACTGTACAGAACATCGGTTCAGGTCCAGATGCCGGGGTATGTCTTATCCCTTGTTCCTTTGCACTACTAATATCGCGGCGTGGCTTCTACAGGGGGTTTGTCCGCCTAATCACATCGATAAATATGAGACGTACAACCTTGGTGGTGATATCTTTGTGCTTTACCACCCCATGCTTCGTTACCGTGACACAGTGACAGACACGTATGGAACGAATGTTGACCAAATCCATTGGTGCCTCTATATGGCCCGTGGAGGGACCGACCGCAACCATTGCATTGATATCGACCAGAACAATATTGAAATTCACGTCTTTGATCCAATTTCGCAATCATGGCAGCATATGATCCAGTGCATGCATGCTCCTTGTTTCATCCAACACTGTAGCTCGATTCACATTCATGACTGGTAACCGTCGGGTTACAAAGCAGATAGTTGTTCCTGTACCAAAAAGTTTGGAATGATGGTACACTTTGTCTCAATTTCATTTTCATAACTGTTATGAAGCTCATGTTCCATATTCACAGGGCTTGTATGTGCAGTAGCAGATGTAGAACTTAACTGACTGGTAAGTATGTATTTCAGTCTAAATTTGATATGTGACCTCATTCAGTTCTGAAAAGACTGGCCTCCACAATATCCTTCCCTTCCTTCCTCCAATAACATCACCATATCTGCCACACCGACATCATCTAATCCCTGCAGTGAAACTGATATTTGGTCAAATTACTTTATTATTTATACATATTTAATTGTACCTGGCAGGATTCTCATATCAACTCACTTAAGATGCATATAATATCTGCCAGGAGTCTTATTAGACTGCTTAGTGGGGACTAGCAGGTGCAACTGTCAAGAAAGCATGAGTGAGGATGATGAGGGAGATAAGTATCCTTGTGGATTGGGCACTAGAGGAGCAACAGTAGAATAGACCATCAAGAAAGTATGAGTGAGCAGTTGGGAACAATATCATCTCACTTTTGGCTGAGTTTAAAATTGAAATAACCTTACCAGTGTAGAAACTGTGCCAAAATTGTGAGGTTGTTTTTAATGAAATTGAGCTAAATGTCACAAAGTTATCCTTAAAGGCTCCCAACAGTAAATTAAGATTACCATACTGAGGAAAAATAAACTGACATCAGCACTGTTTTAGGGTGGTAAATTAAAATTTCCTCAAAATTTCAGCCAAATTTCGGCCACACATTTATTGTGAGGAAAGTTGGAGGCCATTCAAAATAAACGCCGGATGTCCGCTGGGATAAAAATCAAAATATCAGCTTAGGAACCTCTGTGATGTAAGCATGAGGTCTTTTAAAATGACATTGTGGAGGACATTGGTTGGCAACATTGTGATGTCATGATGTTGTGACATTATGGACATTGAGAAATCAAGACTTAGTGACATCTTAGACATTGAGAGGTCAAGACCCCATGGCACCAGGGATGTTGGTAGACTTTGTTACATTGATGAGTTAGATTTGTGCTAGGTATGAAAACCGACCAAACAACAATCACCCCAATCAGATTAATCTGAAAGGTTTAATTTAATGCAAGGAAGGAAGTTGTCAAAGGTTCCCTTGACTACTAATTGATTCAAAGAGAAAAGCACTTGACAGTGGCACAGGCAGTGCAAATGAACAAGGTTTGTATTTGGAGGAAGGTTTTGAAAAGCCAACTAATGTACAACAACGTGCTGAACTAATTGAGGGGTAAAGCAAACACCAAAGCACGGGTCAAGTACGCCAACTCAACAAACAACTTTGCGTATCCGCACAAACACCGAGGCATGGGTCAAGTATGCCGACTCAACAAACAACTTTGTGTATCCGAGGTGAAACACCCAAGCATGGGTCAAGTATGCCGACTCAACAAACAACTTAGCGTGAATCAGGAGCCTTTACATTGCTGCGCAATGATACTCCAACTCTCAGGGAATCCTGTGAGTTACCTAACAAGCTTATACGACTGCCGCGCAAGTCACTCAAGTAGGCATTTTTAACACACTCAGTGAAGAGCAGGCAAGAGGTATAATCTGTTGGTAAGCTAGGTAACACTCCGAGAAGTTTCCTCCCTAAAACTACACCAAGCCAACACTTGGGTCCAAGACTTTCCTAATCAACAATGGGCTCATTGAGATGTGCACATTAGGCTCCACCTGCAGTCCTAAGACTGATGTGACCTCTCTTTGAGATGCAAACCAGGAATGCTCGACTTAATAGCCGGGAAGTAGAATGAATTGCCTCAGTATTATTGAGGTTACAAGAAGGCCACCTGTTTCAAAGGTTGTAGAGGACAATGCAGATGTGTCTGAGCATGTATGAATCACTACAGGTCCTAAGATAGAACTGTATTTCAGGTATCAAGTCTAACTTGTTATTCCGAGATAGAATAGCTACCCTTATATACTGAGTGAGATATAATAAAATAGGAAAATGAGAGAAACTGAGCAAGATAGGATGAAACAGAATAAGTAAATAGAAAAAGATAAAATGATGTCCATATATGCATGTGTACTATGGTTTTGCCTCAATGTTTCTCTGCCTTGTTCATTTGTCTTCTTCGATTGGGTCAACTTTTGGGATTTTGGTTCGAATCAACTCAAGTCATTTGCCTTTTTACAAGGCTTGCCAGTTCCTTTAGCAGAACAGCCCTCAGAAGTATTTCTATGTTTTTCCTTGCCAATGGGAGACTATTTATTATTCCTAGTTCTGCGCAGTCTCGAGTCTAGATGCATAGTAGCATATGGATCTCGGTAAAACACTAAGGCTTGGATAGAAATCCTCCTTGGTCCTTCCATGCTCTAGAAGTAGCTACAGCAAGTTGGTCATGTGGCTGCGTTGGCTTGCTGTGGCAATCTGCCTAGGCGCTTTCCAACAAGTGCCAACTTTTGAGGGCACCCGTTAAGGTACTTCCCCATCTCAGTCCACCTTGCTTCAATTAATAAAATTGAGTGTCATGAAGACTCCTCGGTGAGCTGATTGCGGAAGCAATGCCTTGGTTAAGACTTTGACCCCTTGGGTATATCCTTTGATGACCTAGCCTAGTATAGCTGGTATGTGGGCTTGTTTATCTGCCTTGGTCAGCAACTTGTTATCCAACAAGCTTGCCTTGCTACACCATACCGCGCATAGGACTTTGATCAAGGCACATTCACAAAGTTAAGTATGGTACCATTGCACGTACCGTTACTCTGCAACCTCTCAGGTAGAATAGGTCCTTGGTAGATTTTAACTATCAGCTCGGGCTCACTATAGTTCTCTTATTGACCATGTTTTGTTACAAACAGAACTTAGGATTATTGGTTCTGCACAGTTCTAGCCTTAGCCAAAAAATCAGCGTATCAACATTGTGGATGTCAAGAGGTCAACTCTTGAGACACTATGACATTGTAGCTCTGAGTTCTGGAGGAAGAAAGGAAGGAAGGATTATTACATGGTATGGTCCAAGTGCTGAACACTGGATCCATTCCAGAGATTATCCCAGTGCAGCACTAGCACTTTCACCTCCAGGACACCTGAGGCCTGCAATTTTTATATCCAAAAGGGTTAATGAGAATAATGGCTGAAGCACTTCGCTTACCTATAATCCACTTACCTCCGTAGGTAGTTGTTAAACTGTACAAGTGGTTAATTGAAGTAAGTGGTTAGTTGTTGTAAGTGGTTAATCGACTTGCCTTTTGGTTAATTGATGCGTACCGTGTATGTGGCTCACCCATTATGGCATTTAACCTCACTGGCACCTTGGATGCGCCTCAGTACACAATACCTCCTGTGTGTGTGATTGGAGCCAAATGAGAAATCAGCATGGAAGCCCAAAACTCACCTGTCCCTCAGCCAAATGGAAAGGGAACTTTCCAGTGACTATAAACCTTTGTAGAGCCTGAACTGAATCCATTGTTCAATTCCTCTACAGGTTCTCATGGTTATTGTGAGCTGTGGTCATTCAGCCACAGAGGAAGAGGATGGTGAAGAGGAAGAGGAAGAAAGAAAGAAGTGGTTATTCCACTTACTGTCCATGTCTTGCCTGTCCCTCAGAATGGTTAATCCACTTACCTTGTGGCAAAGTGCTTTGTGATGTACATCCTTCATTACCCTAAAATCTATGGGGGTTGAAGATTTTATTTCTTCAATAGAAGAGATTATAAGTACTTATGCTTAAGCTAAGTCAAGTCAAGGGAAGGGTACAACTTGAAGTTGTTGAAGTCAGGGCTGTCAGGGAGGTTGGGGATGTAGGGGAAATCAGGGAGGTTGAAAAAATCCGGTAGGTTGGGGACATTGGGGAACTCTGCCAACTCTATGAACTCGGGGAGGCTGGGGAGGTCAGAGAAATCAGGGAAGTTGGTGAAATCCCCAAAATCCCCAAAAATATGGGAGGTCAGAGATGTCAAGGAAATTGGGAAGTTGGTGAAATCTGCAAAATTGTCACAGATTTTCCTTATTCATTATAGATACTGTTATCACCCTTATTTAGTTTATCTTAGACACTACCTTATTCATTACAGTATCCCTACAACTAGCATTCTTACAGCCAATATCATTACAATATCTTATCTGTGACATGCAGTGCTTGTCAACACTCAATAGAGTACCTTATATAGATATATATTAGGCACTGGGTGACCCAGATAAACCAGTGTAAACCCAGAGTGGGACCACTGTATAATCACTCAGTAGCCCTGGGTAGCCCAGCATGTATATAAGTAGGATAGTCTGAGCCCCAAAGGCTCCAGACTCAATAACATCTTCATTGTCTTCATACAAACACTTCTCTCTCTACACACTCAGCTTTAAACCTTTGCTGCCCCCAAATCCACAGCAGGTGAGTTAGGGATTTGTGATAGAAATCTGCAAAATCTGCAACTTGAAGGTTGGGGATGTCAGGGAAATCAAGGAAGTCAGGCAAAATCCATAAAGTCTTGGAAGTTGGTAATGTGCTGATTTTCTGGCTAGTACTATACCAGTGCTATTGGAGAATGTTAGACAATACAAACCCCTCTGGGTTTGCATAAAACCAGTCTTTGATCATGCAACCTCACCGTCTAGATATAACAAGTCATCTGTGTAGTGCTGGGTAATACTGCCTAGTGCTCTAGTTCACATCGTTAACCCATATAGTACAAAGTACTACATGGTTCATTACAGAATATAATATCTTTCATTTCTAGGCATAAATCCAAAGCATCTGATTGTTGAAATTATCAACAGACTGGATAATTGCCACTGTAATTATATTCCTTTCCAGGGTATTTTTTGCTTCCCATCATTGACTCAGCAGGATTTGAACAATAGAAGAAAAAAATTTGGATTCCATTGCTACTGCTTAGTAGTACTACACAAGTACCCAACACTGCATGCAAATTCAAATAAATTTGATCCAAAAATTGTTAAAATTATGTAAAAATTGTATGGATGAATTTTGCCATAAATTTTGTCATTTATTAAAGATATATCAAACTTGTATTATACAACAAACTAATTTTTCTGATTATAAACTGAGATATCTATAGTGAAAATATGAAGTTGGGGTTATCAGGGAGGCTGGGGAAGTTGGTGGAACCAGTGAAATCTGGGAGGTTGGGGTAGTCAGGGAAATTGGGGAGGTTGGCAAAATGCATGAAATATAGGAGGTCATGGACACCAGGAAATTGGGGAAGTCAACAAATCCAAAAATCTGGGAGGTCAGGATGTTGGGGAAGCTGGCTAAATTCAAAAAATCTGGAAGGCCAGGGATGTTGGGGAAATTGGGGAAGTTGATGAAGTCTGTGAAATTTGTGAAATCTGGGAGCTCAGGGATGTCAGTATGGGAGTGTAGGCTGCATTGCTGGTAGCCAACATTCACATTAGAGTATTCACATGTATATTGATTATCCTTATATTATACACACTATGTGTACATACAAACCCTTCATTTGATTTATTACTACTTTAAATCTTACACATGTGGATTAACAAGAGATCAACTTCTTGAATTTGATATTTTTACTATAAATGGCATACTTTATAATGAAGAAATGTATTTGTTGCATAATAGCCTTACAAGTTTTACATATCTTTACCATAAATGACAAAGTTTATGGGAAAATCATCCATACAATTTTAACATAATTTTACTATTTCGGAAAATTTTTATTTGGATTTGCATGCAGTGTGAGTCATAATGGTACAGTATATTGTTACAGTAAGTAGGTAAACCAATCTGTCAAATTACACAGTAGATTCATAATACTTGCCTGCGCAGCTGAAGCACCTCCTTTTGCAGCTTCTCAGCTGCCTGTAGATTTTTGAGTTTCCTATATGTATTTGCAAGATCAGTCATGGAAATCAATGTATTTGGGTGGTGCTCTCCTATCACTTGCTTACGCAGGTGGAGCACTTCTTCTTGCAGCTTCCTTGCAGCCTCTATCTTGTCAAGTTTCCTATATGTCATTGCAAGACTGGCCATGGAACTCAATGTATCTGGGTGGTACTTTCCAATCACTTGCTTGCGTAGCCTGAGCACCTTTTCTTGCATTGTCTCTGCTGCCTCCAGCTTGCCAAGTTTCCTACATGTCATTGCAAGATTGGCCATGGAATTCAATGTATCTGGGTGATGTTCCCCAATCAGTTGCTTGCGCAGCTGGAGCACCTCCTCTTCCCGCTTTTCTGCCTCCTCCAATTTTCCAAGTTTACGATATATGGCTGCAAGACTGGTCATGGAATTCAATGTTTCTGGGTGGTGCAAGCCAATCACTTGCTTACGCAACTGGAGCACCTTTTCCATCAGGTTCTCCGCTGCCTGATCTTTTCCAACTGTCCGATATGTTCCTGCAAGCTCTGACATGGCAGTCAAAGTGTCAAGGTGATACTCCCCAAGCACTTGCCTGTTTAGCTGAAGCACCTCTTCTTCCAGCTTTTCAATCTGTGACCAAAGGCCATGGTCATAGAAAACCCTTATCAGGCACTTCTTCACCCTCAACGTTGAAAATTTAGCTGTTTGTATTACACTCGTATCTATTATCAATTGGTGCCGAAACTGAAAATCCTCTTGAGATAGGCCAAGTGGAATAGCCCTGCCAAACAATAACATTGCAGTCTGGCTGATATCCTCATTTAAAATAGTTTCAGAGGTACATGCATGTATCACCGGATGAAAGTCAAGGCATTTTTTGACAGCATTATATGAAGCCAGTGATAGTTGACACAACTCAACCACACTGTCTTCCCATGAGCTTTGATCTGAATACATTGACAGAAATTTGTCCAAAAAATTGATGACTTGCGTAGGAGGATTTAAATCAACAGGACCAATGTCACTACCGGCAAAGGCAGCTGCATGAATGAACAGCTCCAAGGGAATGGCAGTTGGATGTAGATATGTACATATTTGCATAAAGATTTGAGTGGAAAAACTGAGTTTCTCAAAACTCAACTGAAAGGTACTATAAATAGTTCTTTGGTAGCTGTCCAGTGACCTCATTCTGTAATTGAGGATCTTGGTCTGTTTCTTAATGAAATGTTCTAGATAATTGCCCAGTGCACTAAGTTGGAGTAGCGCCAATATATGCCCCAGCAGTTGAGACTGCAAGAGCATGACAGCCAAGAGCATCAACAATTGTGGAAGCTAGAGCCTGGTTTGCATCTGAGCTTTCCTGATGTGCCTGTCTTAGAAGTAGCTCTATAGCATTTTCCTTGCTAAGATCACAAAAGTCAACATGACATCCAGGAGATGCCATTTGTGATGTCTCTGTGAGGCGGCTTGTAACAATCACATTCCCATGGTTGCAACTGGGAATATACTCATTGAGAAAAACCTCTTTATCATCAGCATTGTCAAAAATGCAGAGCCAATTTCCATCCATCCTTGCCAGGAAGTCTTGTACATTTTTTACATCTTCACCAATACCTGCAGCATTGGCAAACTCTTTGAAACTTGCCCTCAAGGTATTATCGGAAGTAGCATCAAAAAACCAAATGTTTGAAAATCTGTTTAAATAGGTTAGCACTACTTCCCATTTTGAAAACTGAAATTTTTTTTACTGAGAGAAGTTCTTGGAAACAAACTTCAGAATTAATTGGGTTTTTCCAGTTCCTCCTTTTGCAACAAGAGTCACCACACGCTGTCCAGGATAAAGGGCCTTCTCAATGCAGCCCAACAGCTTCTTCACAACTTGCTGATCTAAATAATCATCAAAGTGAAAGGCACAAGCATTAGATGATGCCAAGCTGGAAATAGCTGGTTGTGTGCTTGTGACAAGGACCGGGATATCTGGGAAGGTATGCCAAGAGTAGCCTTCTACTAGTGATGCATCTACATTTTCCAGTACTAGAAGGAGTTCAGGTGGAAGAGCCTGGTCTTTTACCTTTTCCTGAAGCACTGCATTCAAAATCTCTGTAGAGCTTGCATCAAGCACAATGGAGGGGCTGTAAGCATGAATCATGATTAAGTAAATTCATATCTACATCCATGTAAAAGGACTCACTATTTCAGATGTTGTCTTACAAAATCATGAAGTACATCTGCATTTGCACTCCAAACTGTTACAATTTGTGCAGAAAATATTTTCAAGAGCTTCATCAGCATGTCTTCACGCCCAACAAAATATTGACTTGGAGAAGGGCACTTGAGAATATTTGAAATGGAAATTACATGATCTGAGTGAATTGAAAGAAAGTCAATATCGGAATTACCAGAATTTGCATAAGACAAGTACTGTGGTTTGCATGTTGATTTGTTTTATGATATATAACATTCACAGGACCAGTGGTGATGATCGATTTATCAATTTGAAAGTTGGATGCTTGTGCAAACATTTGGTGACTTCAGGATTGAAGTGGTTATTGCACTGATAGCTGCTTTTAAATACACAGACTTACGAGGTCATCCTAATCCCGCAACACTGAAATGGGCAGTTAAGGGGAAATATGTAAATGACAGACAGTCTCCATCTTATATACTCCAAGCTCAGGAACCATCTTATGTCCTGCCTGCACACGGACAGCCATCATTCCATTTATTTAACATCAGCAAACCTGGGTATTTTTCAGAGGTTCATCAGCAAAACCTGTCATTACTATAGTTGCATCAATAGCAACACATCTTCATGATTGAGGATTAACAATATTTTGAGCCCCAGACACAGATCTTGTTGACAAATTCAATTACAATTGTAGGTTTTGTATTATTCTACAAATTACTACAGCTGTAAGTACCATCAATTATTAATACCATTATACAGTATGGCGCGCAAAATTCGGGCCCGCCTCCGCTTCCCTCCCCTCCCTCGCTGCACTCGGGGGGTCCCCCGGGCCAGGAAGTCGTCAGCGGGCACCCTAAAGCCTCGTTTGCGCTTATTTTGATAGGCGGGAGCCCCTTACCTAACCTCAACCCCTAACCGCTAACCCAGCACGTTTGGCAATGCCGGACTAGCTCTCTAATGTTAGGGTTCACCCTTCGGGCGAACCCTAACGAGAGCTAGCCACGGCATTGCTTGGAAATAAAAAAAACACAACCTAATTAATGTTTTTACATTGGGGATTGAACACTCGCCGCTACTAGGTACAGCTTACCTCACCTGTCAGAGATGCCAACAAGAATACTGTTATGCCATCAGGCGCATAGAAGCCATGAATGTAATTGAAATATATTACATCACTGTTGCTACATTTATTTACAACTGTAAGTAATTTGTAGAATAATTAAAAACCTACGACTGTAATCATTTATCAACAATCCTGGTGTCCTAGGTTAAATATTTACGCCCTTGGTAGACATGAATGCAACATTCAACATCAGGAAAACTGCACACCCGTGATCCACATGAAGGCACGCCAAATACGTCAGATCATACGGATTTGGCTGTGTATGTATACTAAGTGATTAATCAAAGTCAGTAGTTAACCAAACTAAGTGGTTAATCCACTTACCTTCATACATGAACAACATCATCAGTATGAATGTAGGTTAATCAAGTATGGATTAACCACTAACAAAGGTAATTAACTGCTGTCTTTGAAAGATGATTAACCATTCTGAATGACATGCGAGTCTTGGTCAACATATGCAAAGGCAAGTAAATTGGGTTAGTAACCACTCATTTCATTCTTTTTCTCCCTCACCATCCTCTTCCTCTGTGGCCGAATGACACAGCTCACGAGAACCAAGAACCTGTAGAGGACCTGACTCCATTGTTCAATAATGTATTCAGTTCCTCTACAAAGTTTTATAGTCACTGAAAAGTTCCCTTTCCATTTGGCTGAGGGACACATGAGTTTTGGGCTTCCTTGCTCACTTCTCATTTTGGCTCCAATCGCACGCACGGGAGGTATTGTGTACTTGAGGTGCATTCAAGGGCCAGTGGGGTTAAATGCCATAATGGGCAAGCCACATACACAGTATGCATCAATTAACCACTTGTACAGATTAACAACTACCTACCTATGGAGGTAAGCGGACTATAGGTAAGCGGAGTGTTTCAGCCGTTATTCTACATTAACTATTTTGGATATAAAAGGGAGTTCTGGTTGAGAGTTCTTGTATGATCCCGCCAAGGCAGATCTAGATGATGTCGAGCAAGGGCTGTTCACCGGCGATCTCCTCCTCCATGTATGTCATTACTCTTGCTTTCATGTGCTAACATGTCGTCTAGGTTCTCTGAATGATATTATTTTTTTGGTACTGACTTTGCCCACCATCTCTACTGTTCTAGGTATTCTTTGCGATTTTCTTTGGCAAGAGTTCCGCTCTCACTGGCAAGTTCCGCAAGAACTCGGTTGCTGATCGTAACGGCATGAGGAAGGTTACTGGGAGAAATATTGCCTATGCAGCCGTGCAAGTAAGTGCTTTCAGTCTCGCAAACTTTGTTGTACTGATATCCTTTCAGGCTCGTTTTGGTATTTCCGTTGCAGAGAAATGGGATGCTCTCGATGGGCATTTCAACTATGCGGACTTTTACACCGAAATCGTCGACTTCTTCGAAGATTACCCAGATGACAAGAGCGTAGTTGACCTTCTTGAATGGTGGAACGAGTACGTCCCTTGCTTCTTTTACTTGATCACTAACTCGTTCCACTATTCTCAGACAGGTCTTTGGGCACAAAAATGGACGTGATGGTACGAACACTCCGGAACCAAGCAAGGACGCTGAAGACGAAGACGAAGACGAATATCCTCCTGAACCTTCCTCTGCATCACTTGCTCGCGCGGCTCGTAAGGCTCGGAACGAGAAGGCGAAGACTGGAACTTCAACTCCGGACCCCTGATACTTCTTTACTGCTCATGCTGCTCTCCTCGCTGCTTTCGCGTACAATCTGGTCTGCTTTTTCTCATGATTTGCTGTTGTTATTCTACATGCTCGCTTTCGCTTCCACATCGCTATCATTATTTCGTTTCGCCCATGTTTTGCTATCATTATTCCATAACATTCGATTGTATGTATTTTGACATCATGGAATTCATTGCATTTCTGAATACTAGTGTGAACCGAGAACGGTACTGCGATCCTGAAGGCTATCTATATTCTTGGGTCCCTCTGGATGCCTCGCAAGGTCTATTGATCTTCGTGCTGCCTTTTACAGCCTCGTGAGTTTCTTGAGCCTCGCGACCGGCGCGAGGCGTTTCTCGCGTGCGAGGTGGCACGAGGTTCAGCCTCCTCGCGAGGCTCATGGACCTTACGATGCACTGGGACGCCTCTTTCCACCTAACGAGGGGCCTGCCCTTTTGCTGATGTTGGAAGTGGTTAACATAACCTGGTTACACTTTTCCTGAGGCAAGACAACAATGAGCTCGCAGCTGCCTCAATATGGAGACACTGCTGTAGATTCTTGCCTCTGACCTCACCACATGTGCCAAACTAATTAATACATGAATATACTCTACCACTCTGCCTAGGGTTGTCAGTATTATCAGGATACAAAGTTAGTCAAAGTATCTTGATGCCCACCACACTCCAATGTATTCAAGTGCATGGATATGCACTTCTAAACAAACTGCACAATAAACTCAGCAAAGTGCACCTCTGAAAGAACTATATAGTCCTAAGGAGTGCACAGCTTTGCTGCCAAGCATACAAAGTGCAGCACTCTTCAAAGAAGAGAAAAATAAAAACAAAATCCTCAAAAGAGGCTAGCTCCGAGACTCTCATGCACATCTCTACTGAGTCTGAAAAGAACAACATAATATGCAGAAAAGTGCACCCTCAAAAGAGGCTAGTTCCAAGGAACTTTCATGCACATTTCTACCGAGGACTCAACCAGCTCAGGCTAGCGGGCCATTTATTCAAGCAAAGTAAGTTGAATTACCAAGCTCATCATTGAAAACAATGCCAGCAAGACAAGTCAAACCAAAATGTCTCCGAATTCAAGGAATTGACCATCCCAATACATGCACCCCTTGTGGCCAAACCTGAACATGTCTGCCAGTGCCAATGCAGAAACAGAGTGGAGCCAGGTCAAGTGGGCCATTTATTCCAAAGTAAGAAAAAGTTTGAAATTTGAAAAATCATTGAGCTCATTGTTGAAAACGATGCCAGCAAGACCAATCGCCTCCAAACCTGAAGTTCGAGAAGATAGTGACCTTGAAAACTTCTTTTCGAAGTTTTTCTGTGATCCAGTAGTAGAAAAAGGGTGGATTCGGCAATAAAACTCGGATGACCTTTGGAGAATGGCACCCCATGACTGCAACAGAATTTAAAGCAATGCCCAGCTGTGGAGCTCGCCTCCTCTGGGACTTATACAAGTGGTGAAAATGACAATGGCAGGTATATATTTGTACATGCAGAGTCATTCCTTCTACAGTCTAGTAGATACAATGCACAATCCTTAGGTTCACCAATCTTGACTGTAGCCCTGGAAAAAATGCCTCTGGTAGTAGAGTGGAGGGTACTCACTGTGATGTTTTAACAGTTTCAGTAATATCGATAGCCTCCCTGCTCGAGCAAGCTTTCAATGGTAAGATGCACAGTTGTGAGTGAGAAAATGAGAAAATTTCCAAAGATTATAACATGAATGCAGTGGATTCTCCAAAGATGGACATATTCACACTGCCAATAATTATGCTTCAGTCTGACTGAAGCATTGTGAGAAATAAATTATTTTAGTCACTACATGAAATGTACTTTTTCGGAGGATTATGGAAAATAAATATTTCATAGAACTAGAGAAGGAAATACATACAGACCAACTGAAGTTAGCACCTTCCGCAAAATTCTGAAATGTCATTTTTCGGACAGAATCTGAAGCAATCAGCTTCAGCCAGGCCGAAAATATAGATTACCAAAGCCATCCGAAGTATTTGTTTTCAGGACTGCTGAAATGGTGATGACTACCATTTCAGCTGACCCGAAATGAAGTACTTTGGCTGGCTTCAGTAATGTTGGAATTCACATGAAATCTATTTTAACCACATTACGATGTACTTATGAATTTATGATATCACAGGAAATATCTGCACATATACTCACAGTATCCATGGATATACTCACAGTAGCCACTTATTGTTTCTCATGAAACCCACTCATATTCACATAGTACCCACTTTCCTGTTATGTTTACTATGACATAGTCATTCTTACAGGTACAAGTACAGTGTGTAGATACTCATGTACTTTACTTGTTTGCCTCTGGGCCTGCATGAGGTCAAACGCTCAATAAATCCATTGCTGCCTTATATTTTTTATTTCCAATAGGTAATGTATATTTTTGGGTCAGCTGAAATGAATTATTTCATGTCCTGTTCACATTTCGGAAATTTGCAGAAAGTCTGAACTTCAAGTTTGCTTCAAATGGTCTGAATTTCTTTCTCTATAGAATATTTATTTTCCATAATCCTCTAAAAAAGTACATTTCAAGTAGTGACTAAAATAATTTATTTCTCACAATGCTTCAGTTCAGACTGAAGCATAATTATTGGTGGTGTGATTGGTATCACTTGTCAACTGTTTATGAGCCATATCCATGGTGCCATGGCATCTTGACCTCTCAATGTCCACGATGTCACTTTGTCTTGATCTCTCAAGGTTGACAATGTCATGATGTCATGACATAACAGTGTTGACAACAAATGTCCGCTGCAAGGTCATTTTAAAACACCTCATGCTTACCTCGCGGAGGTTCATAAGCTGATAATTTAATTTTCATCCCAGAGGACATCTGGCATTTATTTTGAATGGCCTCCGACTTTCCTCATGATAAATGCGTGGCTGAAATTTAGCTGAAATTTAGAGGACATTTTGATTTACCACCCTAAAACAGCACTGATGTTAGTTTATTTTTCCTCAGTAAGGTAATTTTAATTTACTGCTGGGAGCCTTTTAAGGATAACATCCCAATGTTTAGTTCAATGTTATTGAAAATAACCTCACAATTTCAGCACAGCTTCTATGATAAGGTTATTTAAATTTAATGTTGATTTAATGTTCCACTGAAAGTGAAATGATATTGTTCCCAACCACTCAATAATATCACCATATCTGCTGCGCCAACATCATCTGATCCCTGCAGTGTTTTTGGCTCCTCAGAGGCACTCAAGTCCTAAGTGCTTGTAGGCACCCATCACTAGTAGATTTTTCAATGCATGATATATGGAGCAATACCTACTAAACAACTCATGCACAAAACATATCTCACTCCCAGCATTAGCATCATCAAAGTCCTCCACCTCCACACTGTCCATCATTGGCTCCTCCTAGTGCTATGAGCTCTATGGGCTGCTATAGATTGCTATAGCAAACACCCAGGTTCTGTTGATGTATGTCTTGGTGAGAACAATTTTGATCAGGGATCATTTGTTGCAATCTCTTAGGTAAAGGCTTTGAAAGGTTTCATTTGGCAAGAGGCCTTTGGTTACGAGTGCAATTTATTGCCGAGTTACTGTTTCCAGCTTATGTAAGCTTTTATGTAAGATAAGATTATTATAGTATTTCCTTTCCACGCTTTGCCGTGCGCGTGTCGAGTCCGATAAAAAGCGCTTAATGGCATTGGCAGTGTCCGAAACTGCATTTTTTGGCACTTCTTGCTTGCGAAACAACATCTACACATCGGGCACCTTAACAGGCTTGCAGTACTAATTATATACATGTACCAAAGGTACTGTTAAAACATTGTACTTGCCCATGAAGTATTTGTGGCTCTAAAAATCAAGGACCTCATGGGAACCTGAAATAAGTGTGATTTTGCATAAGTTCAAAAATCCTGAATTTTTTCCTCATAACATTACTTCAAAGTAAACAGAAAGATGTCTTTAAAACATGTACGAGACCTTATATTAAAAAATTTCAAGCAGAATGAGTGCAATGTGCAAGCACTGCAAGCAATTTACTGTGATTTTTTGACTTCCAAGTTCCAGGTCCTTTTTAACTTCTTGCTCATCAATAGTACTCATATTCAATACAGTATTTAACCAGTCCTTTGAACATGATCACTCATTTGAACAGCAGCATTTTCTGAGACTAGGACATTACTGGGCAAATGCATCAGCAAAACCTGGGTGAACTGTGGATTGCTGTGGATTGCTGTGGGTTGCTGTACAGCACTGTACAGAAGCCCAATACAATCCACAGAAGCCACAGTGCTGTCCAGTTCTGGACAGAGGGGGACCTTGCTGTGGGATCACCCAGGTTTTGCTGATGTGCAAACGGTGTTCAAATTGAAGATATGGAATGTATCAAGGCTCAACACACTCAACTGCATCAGCAGAACCTGCAGCACTCACAGAGGCCACAGCAAGGTACCCCTCTGCACAGAACTGTGGATTGCTGTGGATTGCTGTGAACTGCTGTGGATCTCACAGGAACCTTGTCTGACACCAGTGTCAGGGTTGTATTCAATAAGGAATATATTATTCCTCTGAATGGTTTCCATTTGCAAGAGCAAAATCATATCATAAAATCATTGTTAATGCAAAAGCTACTAGTTCGTCGCTACCAGTACAACTGACTACCAGGTTTAACAACAGTGTAATACCCTAACTGACTAAGTACTAGTAGCTGCTACCCCAATGTCTACTTAGTAAGTACTTTGTTGCAGATCACTAAGGTAAAAGAAATATTAAGTACCTTAAAAAGTGTGGACTCAGAGAGGAGAACTTAATGTCAGAGTCAGTTCAAGCTCACTGGTGGGGGAGGAAGAGAAGTTGAACTTGTCAGAATTGCATTGTGTGCTCATTAAATAGTATTTGATGTTCCTGACATGGTATCCATCAGTTGGGACTGACAGGTGTCAGAATGATTGAGCAATGGCTGACTTACAGCAATCCACAGCAATCCACAGCAGCCACAGAACTGTACAGCTCTGTGGCTGCTGTGGATTGCTGTAGATCACTGTGATTGCTGTAGCATTCACCCAGGTTTTGCTGATGCTCCACAGCATTCATAGCAGCCATAGAACCCATAGCAAGGTCCCCCTCTGTGGAGAACTATGGACTGCTATGGAATGCTATAAACTGCTATAAGAGCAATGGATATCACAAAAATGACATCTGTCAGAAATACATTCAATACCAAATGACTGCAAGTAATCATATAAATAATATATTGATGCATCTGTAGCACTACTAGTAGTACAATGTAGCAAGACTACTTAATATTGTTGGGATACACGGGTTCGGCGTCACTCGAGAGAAGGCAGCATCAAAGGATATATTCCGTTTGTGCCTTGTAGTGGGAGTTGGGAGGCAAACGGATGGGGGATCGACATACTACAATCAGGCTTATATACGGTAAATACTAATTTCCAATCAGAGGCCGTGGCGAGCAATGGCACTTGTCAAAATCAAAATCCAACAAATATAATGACTTGTACATACAGTACTAATGAGTTTTAGTACTACTATTACTACTCATGAGTGGTCATCACTACTGGTGATACCTGTTAGTAGATAAATGAGAAATAATGAAGCAGGTACTCACTGTCAGAGGAAAGAAGTTGATGTTGCAATGCTGCAACAATGTGCATCAACTCTTATATAGTGCCCACCAGCACCCATGGAGCTGAGTGATAGATGATAAAATGTCAAAATAAGTTTGACAGTTGGCTCAATCCCACAGGAGCTCATAGGAACCCATAGGAACCCATACATCAGCAAAACCTGTATTTTGCATTTTAATTCCCACAGCAATACTTAAAATTCCCAGCACTCCCAGAGCTCCCAGCACTGGCCAGCACTTGCCAGTGCTGTCAGAAATATGAAATCATACAACATCTCTTTTTTATTTCCAAATAAGGTAATTTTGCGGCCTCTGGGAGCTTCTGGGAGCCCCCTCCTGCATCAGCCAGACCATCTGAGTGCTGGGACGCTGGAGCGCTGGGAACTCTGGACAGTTCGCTCAAGCACTGCCCATATCATACAGGTTTTGCTGATGCTAGCACTTCATAGCTCTGTAGAGAACTATGGCTTCTATGGCCAACACCCAGGTTTTACTGATGTGTGTATATATTCATCCCTCTTGGCATAGACAGATTGGTATAATTTTTTGAAAGAGTCCAAAAAAGAAAATCTGGTATCACAGAACCAATATTTATGTTAATGATGTACTTTTGTTGTCAGTAGATGCAGATGAGCTCCACAACTATGTAGGTATCCATATGTTGGTGCTTGTCATTAATACTTGCAGAGGAATTCCAGTTTTACAGTTTTGATGAGAATAGGGATGGTGCTCATTGAGTGTCAGTTTCAATCTTATGGAAGTCTTGGAGTGAAGTGTCATTCAGATAGATGCACTATCCAAACATTATTTCAAGCACAAATTACCCCTCAAAAGATGCCAGAACCACATGTAGAATGGGGTGTTCAAATGAGTGGTAATGACCTTTTTTGCATACTCAAGAATGATCCTGCCATAGCACATTCATTTCTCCACCAAATGACATGTAAAGTAGCAGTTTACCCCTTCTGATATCCAGCTTTCGAATGAGATGCTCAACAGAGCATCAACTCCAGTACGTGATGCACAGTAAGCAGTATACAGATTTGGTGTTCAAAGGAGTGGTTAAATACTATATATACATATTTCTATCTTTGTTCTTGGATTTCAAGCGGATTGCTGCGACGAGTAACCGCCACGCGGTAGCGTTGGCCCATACCAAGTTTGGAATGACTACTAATGTCCAATAATGAGACACCAACTAGACAGATATTGCAGGCAGATGAAAGCAGAAGACAAGAGCTGGAGTTTGTGCTAGATGTCTATGGGATGGACCTTAGTGAGTTTGTATTTGATGAAGATGAATGAAACTGCCGTATTATTTATTACATAGAATCTACATATATCACTTTAATTTAATTGTACTCAAATTTACTTTGCTCACCCACTCTACATTACATGGAGCCATGGGTTCATAATGCAAAATTCATATTTTCACTTCGCACAGCACATTTATCCTAAGCGCAGGAGGCCATGGAAGCCCGTAAAGAGCATCATTAGTCAGAGGAGTGGATTGGTCAAGGCTTCGCTACTACTTAAGGCTGAATGCAGATGATCACGTCCGAGAGGTAGCTTCCTCCAATTGAGAAAGCAAGGTCAATGGGTCAAACTCTATGGGTCGCTAGTATTGATATCACAAATGCTTTCCCATCTGTAGACCGTTCTACTTTATGGTGCAAACTACAGAAACTGGGTGCTTCCGGAAAATTATTTGACTGGATTAGATTAGTCTATCGTCTGATGCGCTACAGAGTCAGACATGAGGGGGAACTTTCCGACTTCATAGACTCAAGCATTGGAATCCTCATAGGAGATACCCTCTCACCTGAATTTTGGATCATTTTCTTTGGGGACTTTGATATCCCGGTAACAGATGATGATATCCGTCTAGCAGGGATAGCCATATCTCACCTTGAGCAAGCAGATGATCTATTACTACTTGCACTATCACCCAGGGGCCTCCAATACAAGATGGACCTGTTCTATGCATACTGTGGGAATAACTTCCTAATTATCAATGCAATTAAATCACTCATTGGCTACCATGGTCCTGCGCCAGTATACCTACCCAAGTTCCATTTCAACGGAGAAGATGTTGAAATTGTTGATGTCTACACTTATGTTGGTATGGCCTTCAGATCAGGCCCATTCAATGCATTCTCCTCAGTGCTCCAAGATCTCTTTGTTAATAAAACAAAGAAAGCAAGCAAAGTGGCACATGCAGTTCTGCACATTGAATCAATGATTGGTGCACTTCCTGTACAGGAAGGCAAAATACTATACATGGGTTGTGTTGACCCTCACCTCATCTATGGATGTGAGGTGGCTATTGACGCATCAAAGGCACATATGGATCAAGTGATTGGTGTGCAGCTGGCTTTCTTCCGCCGGCTGCTAGGACTATCAAAGACTTCAATCCGTGTAGCTATATATACAGAAACAGGTATCATACCAGTCCAGTTTCGGTGGCTCAACCTTGCTCTACGTGCACTGGCATACTTCTTGAGTCAACCTGCAGATACTTTTATCAGGGCAGCTCTCAATGAAAGCATTGCACTAGAATCTGCTGGAAAGCGGTCATGGTTCAGGGGACTAAAAACAGTAATCAACTCCCTGTGTCCAGACTATAAGCTACCAAGTAACATGGCCATTCTCAGTGCTACAGACTCAACAGTACTTGGAGACTTCAGTAAAACAATACAGACAGCAACGACCAACTGGATTTCAGATGAACTAATCCGTGTGTCTAGAAGTTCCTATCTCCTGCAACTCCGAAAGGAGCCACAGGAGAACGGTAATCTGAAGTACCACATATCATGTATGAGGCACTATCTCAGTGAGATACAAAACCCACGGCATCGTAAGGCATTGACCCGCCTGATTACCGGGGATCACTCACTTGCAGTTGTAAGGCTTACATGGACAGATAATCATAGACTTCAAGTCCCCTATGAGCACAGACTCTGTCGCTTTTGCACAAAGGAGGTGGAGACACCAGAGCATGCATTACTGCAATGCCCTTATCAACCTTTAGTGGAATCAAGAAGTGTGTTTTGGGGAACTTTTAAAGCTCTACACCCACATGGACTCATATACACAACAGCAATGGACCAGCCGGCATACGTAGCCTATCTGGCATCATGTCATGCATCATATGCTACTCTGGCTAAATGGGTTTTTGAGATCTTGAAAATCTATGAGGGTACACCTCTACTCATCCCTCGGGAGTACCTACGAGACTCTAGGTGTACCTCATAGATTTTCAAGATCTCAAAAACCCATTTAGCCAGAGTAGCATATGATGCATGACATGATGCCAGATAGGCTACGTATGCCGGTGGTCCATTGCTGTTGTGTATATGAGTCCATGTGGGTGTAGAGCTTTAAAAGTTCCCCAAAACACACTTCTTGATTCCACTAAAGGTTGATAAGGGCATTGCAGTAATGCATGCTCTGGTGTCTCCACCTCCTTTGTGCAAAAGCAACAGAGTCTGTGCTCATAGGGGACTTGAAGTCTATGATTATCTGTCCATGTAAGCCTTACAACTGCAAGTGAGTGATCCCCGGTAATCAG
Organism: Gymnopus androsaceus JB14; assembly: GCA_009733575.1. NCBI lineage: Eukaryota > Fungi > Basidiomycota > Agaricomycetes > Agaricales > Omphalotaceae > Gymnopus > Gymnopus androsaceus. The sequence goes on from ML769422.1 coordinate 136,343, forward strand.
GCGGGTCAATGCCTTACGATGCCGTGGGTTTTGTATCTCACTGAGATAGTGCCTCATACATGATATGTGGTACTTCAGATTACCGTTCTCCTGTGGCTCCTTTCGGAGTTGCAGGAGATAGGAACGTCTAGACACACGGATTAGTTCATCTGAAATCCAGTTGGTCGTTGCTGTCTGTATTGTTTTACTGAAGTCTCCAAGTACTGTTGAGTCTGTAGCACTGAGAATGGCCATTTTACTTGGTAGCTTATAGTCTGGACACAGGGAGTTGATTACTGTTTTTAGTCCCCTGAACCATGACCGCTTTCCAGCAGATTCTAGTGCAATGCTTTCATTGAGAGCTGCCCTGATAAAAGTATCTGCAGGTTGACTCAAGAAGTATGCAAGTGCACGTAGAGCAAGTTGCCACCGAAACTGGACTGGTATGATACCTGTTCTGTATATATAGCTACACGGATTGAAGTCTTTGATAGTCCTAGCAGCCGGCGGAAGAAAGCCAGCTGCACCACAATCACTTGATCCATATGTGCCTTTGATGCGTCAATAGCCACCTCACATCCATAGATGAGGTGAGGGTCAACACAACCCATGTATAGTATTTTGCCTTCCTGTACAGGAAGTGCACCAATCATTGATTCAATGTGCAGAACTGCATGTGCCACTTTGCTTGCTTTCTTGTTTTATAAACAAAGAGATCTTGGAGCACTGAGGAGAATGCATTGAATGGCCTGATCTGAAGCCCATACCAACATAAGTGTAGACATCAACAATTTCAACATCTTCTCCGTTGAAATGGAACTTGGGTAGGTATACTGGCGCAGGACCATGGTAGCCAATGAGTGATTTAATTGCATTGATAATTAGGAAGTTATTCCCACAGTATGCATAGA